>KE151808.1:203606-215034 GCA_000411095.1 Aethionema arabicum | reverse complement strand
ATCTAATACTTGTTACTCGACTCGGACGTTACGAGTACCCTTTTTTTGAAGACGGGTACGAGTCGGGTAACGGGTCGAAAACGGGTAACGAGTATTTGTGCCCACCCCTAGTAAGTATAATCTTTTAAAGCCGAAGTAATTAGAGAAAAATGGAACATTTGATAACATTAAAACAAAACTGATTATTATTAACAATAAAATTTAAAAAAAAAACAAATTTTCGTAATATACAATTCTCGATAAAATATAATTTAAAACAATAGTAACAACTAAACGATGATAAGTTTAAGGGCCATATATATTAAATGTTTAGTTAGTCTCTAAACATTTATAATTTTTTTTTTGGGGGGTCTATTAAATTTTGATGATTGAAAAGACAAGACAAGAAAGTGTTGGTAAGTCTCTGTATTTAGCTTTAAGTAAAAACTGAGAAAGAGTGTTTTGCAAATTTTGATTAAAAAAAGTACTATTTTTGCAAAGTTTGCTAAACTAGTGTGTATTTCTTGAAATTTCTCTTGATGATTAAATAGACAAGACAAAAAAAAACTTACATAAGTGTTGGTAAGTCACTGTATTTAGCTTTAAGAAGTTGAAACTGAGTAAAAGACAAAACTTGTTCTTGAGTTGTTCCCATTGCAAGAGCACTTCCAATTGTTCCAAAAACAGCAAATAATCGAAGAACGAATCCAAGAATCAAGATACCTTTGTTTACTATCAATTTTGGCTGTAAAGTTATAGTTTTTTCGCCTTTTATCTCATTTTGTTCTTCCATGTTTTTTTTGTACAAAACTTGAAAGAAGAGAGTATGCAATTTATATGAAGTTTTAAATAGAAAAAATGATATTTTAGACCCTAAACTATTTCTATTGGTGAAAAAAAATTCTCAATTTTCAAAATTGTATTTAAACCCTGAATTTTGATAACTATATTTTTTAAGCCCTAAACTTTTATACCCGAAAAAGTTTCTAAACCGAAATTTCAAATCTAAGCTTGAAATTATAGTATAATTAATCAAAATTTAGATTATATTTTTAAATTAATTTTTAGATTTTGATTTAATTTTGTATTAAAAGTTTAGTTATGAAGTGAAATAAGAGTTTTATGTGTATAAGTTTAAGCATATGAAGACATAGAAATTAGGTTTTTTTGCTGAGGGCATAGAATGAACAAAGATTTTGTATGTTTTCTTTGTGTTTTGTGTTATCTTTTCTTTACCTAATCTATATTTTATTGTGGTTTTTTGTACATTCAACTACTTGGAACCTAAAGGATAACTTTGCAAATTGCACTAGTTGTTTTGATCTAAAACTAAATTCAACAAACTGAACCAAATCCAAATAAATTATAGATATTTATTAACACTAATATTTTTGTTCCATATATAAATTATAATTTTTGAATTTTTTTCCAAGTTAATTTATATAATAAAACCGAAATATTATCTCTTGTGTTACTTTTCATTAGTTTTTGTATTTTGTTGTCTATACATACACGACTTTAAAACTAATTAAATATACATGTTAGATATATATACATTGAAAGTTACTAATAGACCCCTCTTGTAAGTATTATTTTTTGTATTTACAAATATAATTAACAATTGAATGAAAATATATTGTAATTTATCGATCAAATATACATCAAAAATCTACTAAAAAAACAAATCTTGTAAAATGTAGAACATTTTTTCTTTTATACGAGAAGAATATTATTGTAAATTTTCATAAAGGGGAGAGGATTATTGTAAATTAAAAATTATTTATACATTTAAATACATAAATTAAGTGAAATGCAATTAATGAATATTCGTTACCAAAAATATAATAAAAAAATCACAAATGATTCACCAAAATAGATATACATAAAGAAAAAATTGTGGAAAAAAAAGATATATAAAGAAGAAAAAAAGACACCCTCGTGTTATTACATGTCTTATATGTATAGTATAGTATTGCATATCTCTACAAGTAAAAAACTTGCTATATAATAAAAAAATATGTAATGAATTCGACCAACATATAATAATAAAAATCCCAAACCTTCGTCTTGACTCCAAATAACAACATTAAAAAAACACATAAAACTTTACTTTTTGGTTTAAGAAACACGGTTTCTTCTTTGCGAATTCGAATTCTGCAAAACAAAAAAGACCATACACTTAAGAAATTGAATTGTACCAATTTAATCGAGGAATTACCTAAAATGCCATAATTCAAGCATTGTTTTGCAAATGTGCCTTTTTTGTAGGGTTTACCAATTATACTCTTGGGTTTATTGTTATGATATTTTTGCAAAAAATGCTTGAATGAACAAATTTTCTAAAAATCAATTATGCAAAATACCATAATTAAATACATTTTTCCAAATTTTTCATAAAATGTGAGGGTATACCACTTATAATGTTGGGTATAAGTTTAGGGTATTTTTGCAAAAAATGCATGATTAGGACATTTTTGCAAAAAAAGCTTGAATGAGGGTATTTTTGCAGTTCCCCCAATTTAATTTGATGGACCCAACTTATGTATATAGACACACATACCAGTTTACCATAGTCGTCACGTTTTGTGTGTTGTCTAGGCTTGCTTGAACTCTCGGGTACATATGGAAAAGATGTGGGAAGTAACATAAGTCCACGGTCCATGTCGAATGCATTGGCTCGTAAACGTAGAACCACTTGGGTTAGAGCTTTCATAGCCGCGTCTGGACTTCCTGTAATCTGTAACCACAGTGTAGTAACAAAATGGGCATTGCTTAGTTTACAATCGAGTCAAACACAACAAAAATGGTTTAAAAAGAAGTGAAAAGGATAAAATAGACCACAAACTTTGTCAATTTGATGTAAAAACCTTCCAACTTAAAAAAATAGTTTTTTAAACCCTGAAAAACCGGAATTTTTAAAGCCTAAACTTTAATAACCAAGTTTTTTAAACCGAAATCTCAATCTCAAATTTAAACTTGAAATTATAGTATAATTAATCCAAATTTGGATTAAATTTTTTTTTTGTTAAATTTTAAGATACGGTGAAATTTTATGTTTAAAGTTTAGTTTTAATATACAAAATCCAATAGGGTTAAAAAACCGGTTATCAAAGTTCAAGGTCTAAAAAAACCAATTTTTAAGTTGAGGGGTTTTTTTTCACTAAATCGACAAAATTCAAAATTATTTTACCATTTTCCCTAAAAAGAAAGGTCAATTTTTTTCGGTTTAAAGTTTAAAACTATGGTTAAATTTTATGTTTAAAGTTTAGTTTAATATAAAAAATCTTATAGGATTTAAAAAACCGGTTATCAAAGTTTAAGGTCTAAAAAAACCATTTTTTTAAGTTGAGGGGTTTTTTCACTAAATCTACAAAATTCAAACTTATTTTACCATTTTTCCTAAAAAGAAAGGTCAATTTTATTCGATTTGGTTTAGGACCAAAAATTTCCGAAGCTACCCTTCATAAATGAGTATATAGAACATTGAATGAATTGGTAAGTTGAGTGGTATAGTGATTTACCTGGACCATTTCTTCGTCTTCACGAGCAATTTTGGGTACATTTTCCTTTTGAAGAATGCGAATGTTTGCTCGTGTTATGCTTCTCATCTCAGATATTGTTGCTCCACCTTTACCAATTAAGCATCCGATTTGTGAGCTTGGGACTAGTAAACGAGTAGAGATCGAGGAATCGTTGGAATCCTTTCCGGTTTTCTCACTGCAACGAGATTGTAAGCGTATGGCTGCATTCACCGCTGGAGATTGATCTTCATAAAACTATATATATATATACAAAACATTGGTTCAATATCATAAACATGGAAAGTATTTAAGAGATTTGAGTTACCTCTTTTGATGACATGAATATTATGCAATCAGCTTCTTCAGTTTCTGAGGTATTGACTCTAATGGTTGCTCCAGTTTCTTGTCTGATTTGATTTATGAAAGCTCCACCTTTTCCTATTACACCACCGACGTTTTCAGCTGGACAGATGAAACAAACACAGAACTCCCTTGCATCTGATATGTCTCTATGTGCAACGTAGTTTCTGTGAGAGTTTGGTAGTGATGCGCACATTAGCATTCCACTGGGTTGAAGCATTGCACTTGAAGGAGGAGATAGAAGAGAAGGCTGAAATCGTGATGGATTAGCATGAAGCAGTGATGCAACTTGATAAAGAGCTTCTCTAACGACTAATGGCTCTCCAATTATCTGCAAATTGTAAGAAATCAATACACATGAGGTAAATGAGAGTTTGATTTGTTTCGATTTAACAATATATAGAAGATTTGTGAGTTGTAATAGAAAGTATTATTACCTGAAGAAGTTCGTCATGGCTTAGAGTTAAAGCACACGCAGGCAGATTATCTTTGATGACACGGATTTGAGAATTGGTTTTGGTACGCAGCTTTTGGATCACTTGCCCACCTTTCCCAATTACACAACCGATTTGGTCTGATGGAACAAGCATCCTGATAGTCACGGTTTTGTTTTCGCTCATATCGTCATCATCAGTTTCTTGATCTTCTGCTACAATCATGTCATGTACCTTGAAAAGAGCATCCAAAGCAGGACAGACAAGCTCTCCATCGACACCAAAATGATTAAGCTCCTCACTAGTTGAGTAAATGGTGACAACACGCTCCTCGCAACCGGGCAAAGCTTCGTTTATCCTCATGTTTGATTTTGTGTCAGACCTTATCTGCTTAGCAATCTCACCGCCTTTTCCGATAATGCTTCCCGTCTTTTTCACAGGGCATAAGTAACGGTATACAGTGTCTTCTGAGCCGATAACATTTTGATCTGTATCATCATGAAGATTTCTTCTCTTACTTCCTCCGTTTCCAGTTAAGTCAGATTGGAAATTAGATCTCTTACCATGGATATTCCTCATACTAGCCATTTCGACAGTGAAGAAGTGAAACAAATACTCGAATCACAAAGCCACTTGAAGCTGGAGAAACATGAACAAATTCCAAGTTAGAGCTTATTGCTTCCTAGATCAATGTTCCTCTGATCCTATATCTATACATGTAGATACTGTAAATAAATACACTAAACAAAGTCATAAATGGCTTCTTGAGAATTCTAAATCCAAGGTCAAAGGCAGATGATTTTAATCCATTAGCTACGATCGGCAAACTTTAAAATCAGATCTCAACAACTTAATAAAGTCTCTGGGTTCCAACATTGTAAAAAAACACATTCTCCCACAATTACTAAACCTGTAGCTGAGAATCTAATCCATTAACTACCATTGACAAAATCTCCAGAATCGAAATCCTAAATACGCAACAGAAACTTTTTTTCACCACCGAATTATCACTTAACCTAAAATCGAAGAACAAAATAGGCAACAGCTGAGCTTCTTCGGTCAACTATGCTAAATCAGGAAACAAAATACTCACAAAACAGACATTGATCTCTTTTCAACACAGAAGTTGATTCACGAAGCCATCAGATGCTTACGACCTCGACCGATCACAATACATCAACACATCACCAACCAATA
Organism: Aethionema arabicum; assembly: GCA_000411095.1. NCBI lineage: Eukaryota > Viridiplantae > Streptophyta > Magnoliopsida > Brassicales > Brassicaceae > Aethionema > Aethionema arabicum. The sequence goes on along the minus strand of KE151808.1, from coordinate 209,543 downwards.
AAAATCGGATAAACAAAAATCGAATTCCACATCACATTGAAATCGAAACTTAAAAAATACATCTCTCACCGGAGAAAGAAGCCGCTACGAAGCTTAACACCGCCGATCCGTTCGTCTTGCCGGGGAATTTAAACCGCTTCGTTTTCCCTTCGCCTTCTGGTTTTGAGGTTCGAAAGCAGAGAAAGGTTAAGAAATTGGGGCTAACGATCTTAAATATAAATATCTCGAATTGTTAAACTTTGACAGGTGGCATTTAATTTTAATTTCTACTGACTCTTCTTCGGGACGTGACGGCACGTAATTATATAAACGATATTTACCAAAAATTAAAATAATATCACAATTTTTATTTAATATAAATACATTTATATAAATATCTATATAACTTATGATTATTGTATTTTCGTTGTGATATTTGTGATTTGAGGAATAGTGGTAAGATCATGTTTTTGAATATTTAAATGTATTTATTTCATTTTATTATTACTAACTACATTGAAATAAATGTCATAGTTTGGTGAACGGATAATTTGAAGTGTAAATTTAATTTTAATTCTTAATTACAATGGAAATGATGAATTACCTAAAATGCCCTAACTCAAGCATTTTTTGCAAATGTGTCCTTTTGGTAGGGTTTACCAATTATACCCTTGGGTTTATTGTTAAGACATTTTTGCAAAAAATGTTTGAATGGAAAAATTTTCTAAAAATCAATTATGTAAAATGCCCAAATTGAATATATTTTTCCAAATTTTTCATAAAATGTGAGGATTTACCACTTATAATGTTGGGTATAATGTTAGAGCATTTTTGCAAAAAATGCATGATTAGGGCATTTTTACAAAAAAGATTTGAATGAGGGTATTTTTGCAAATCCCCCAACATTAATCCTGAATTATTAAATTGATTAGTGTCTATATAATTTTTGTAGTTAATAATAATTTGAAAGTCAACCTGGTAATTAATACGTGGATTAAGTTAATACTTGCAACTTGATAATCATACCTTTAGGACGGTCCATGTATATAGACGGAATTTCAATACTTGGATACAATAATACATTTTGTTTTTATTTAATGCAATAATACATTTTTGTACAAAATATATTTTATACGACTTTATTTTAATAATATTAATGATAAAATAACGCAATATATTAATGCAAAAAAAATATCAGGAACATCTAAAAAGATTACACTACTAAAAATAATAAAAAGACCCCTTTTTTCATTAAATTATGGAGGTAAGAATATAATTAAACTATCTAAAAAATTAATATTAGATTAGAAAATATGACCAAAAAGTCAAAAGCTGCCAGAAAATATAAGTGGGCATAAAGGCAATATTTAAAACAAATTACCAATGTATTATTTTTTAAAATAAAGTCAAAATATTTGTAATCTATTTATCGGAAATAGTTAATAATTTTTGTAAGTTTTTAGTAAATTCGTATGTGATACAACAATAAATAAACTGCCCAACTTAAATTACATAATATTTTGTAAGTTTTTAGTAAATTCGTGTCAGATTCTAAACATATATTATATCGCAATATAAGTATTGTATTTATAAAAAAAAATCAATATATATATTGTATTTATAAAAATATAGTAATTATGAATTGAACCGAGCGTTACTACATATTTATTAAATTACTTAATATATATATTTGTTTAATTATATGTTCTTTAAAGGGTTATTGCATATAATTAATTACCTAATGATATATTACAGCGTTTAAAAAATGATATATTACCAAAATAAAAAAAAAATAAAAAAGAATAATAAAAGCTTTGCCTTTAGATTTACAATACAGTAAAGAAAAACTAAATTCCCCCTCTTTACCAGAAATTAGGGTTTCTATTTCCTGGGGATCAATTTCGCGGCAGGATGATAAACAACAAAGGATCAATCTCTTCTCTCTCCGAAATCAAAGCAGTAAGCTCTTTACTTTACTCATTTCTAACGAATTTCCGCTTAATCTCCCATAAATCTGTCACTGGAAATCTCAATGCATTGCAATTGAAAACCTCTGTTATAAAGTTTTCGACATTGTGCGTCATGAAAGCTGTATCGTGTTACGGAGATGAATAATTCGATTTCATGGCTTTCCCGATTTGAATTTAGCGGATTTAGTGGATTTAGTGAATTGCTCTGTGGTTTTTGTTTTGTATTAACGAAACCCTTATTTTTTTCGATTAAGCTTTGGTACAATGGTGAATTGCTCAGGTTTTGAATGAAATTTTGGTGATTTTTGATTGCTCAGGTTTGCTAAGCTTGAAAATCGGGGTTCTGATGCTCAGACATGGAACACATCTGAGTACATTTTTGTAAAATCTATCTCAGAGTTCATAGATTTGAAGGTGTTAAGCTTTTTTTTGCCTAATGTGAGCTAAGTCTTCAGAGATATTAAGAAGCTGCAGTGTTGTTAGCTTAAGGGTACAATTTAGGTAGCTTAGATGGGTTCACTTTGTTGTATAGCTGCGAAAAAACAAAGTAGATCGAACTCTGCAAGTCAGGACTTATCCTTTAGCACACAACATGAGCCTTACTGGAGAACCAATTCAAGCTTCTCCCCACCTCAAAGAATCCATGGTTTACTTGATGGTATCAACTTTTATGAATCTTCAACATCATCAAACCCTAACATCCTTCATAGTTTATCTAGTCCTGGCCCTTCGCAGATTTCTCATCGAACACCTAATGAATCTCAATCCGCAAGAAGAGGTTTGTTTCTCAAGAATTCACATTCTTTAGATCTTCAAATTCACAAATCTGATACTTTAATTTACTTTTGCAGATGAAGTTCTTAAGCAGCTACCTTTAGATCCAACATTAGAGAGTATTGGAATCAGATCTTCCGACATTGGTGACTTATCATCTAACCGAAACTTCTCTAATCGACGTTTTTTTCTATCTAAGCCTGTTTATCCTCTTGTATGGCCTTCTGAGACCATCAAAGAATCATCTGACTCATCAGATTTCAGCAGCTCAAGCAGCGAGAGCCTTGAATCCGTGGTTATTCCCGAGCTAGCTGTAGCAGCTTTAACTACATTTAAATGTGGTTTATGTAACAGATATCTTTTGCAGAAATCTCCATGGGGATCTCGATCTGTACCCACTACAGGAGTGCTTCCATGTCAACATGTTTACCACGCGGAATGCTTGGAACAAGCAACTCCAATGGCTAACCGGAACAATCCTCCATGTCCAATCTGCAACCAACACGAACCAGAACACTCTCCGCGCCATCCTATCTGCAGATTACACAACTTTGTCCCGAGTCTTAAACCTTATCGCGAAGACGGTTCATCTACAAAACCATGGGGATGTACACAAGCTAGCGATTGCGTCGAAAAAGCTGTAAATGTACCATCTGGAAACACCTTGACGCTGATTAACCGAAACTGGATGGGGAAAAACGTTTCTTTTAGAGGAAACTCAAGCCAAGATTTCCCAGGAAAGCTCAAGAAACTCAATTCTAGAGGGAAAGAGAGAGCTTCATGGTAGATTATAAGCAACACACAAAGGTGGAATCTTTGACTTATTTGTTGACTTTTGATTAGTAATTCATGAGTTTAGATCATCAGGACTTGTAAAGTGTTCATCTTGCAATGTCTTTTAAGGGAAATTTGATTGTTATCTTGTAGTCATGTAGCTGTTAAAAGGTTATTATTGGCCGGTTTAGTTTCCAAACCGATAAATTGATTGAGTTTTGGTTTATTTACTAACCAATAAATTGTGTTAAGGAAAAGATGACAAAAACTAAATTTCTATAATATGTATTTAACATTTTTTCCAAAATAATTTTGGCAAGACAAATCTTTCATAATATATATTTTTTTGACGTTTTATAATTTTTACTAGTAAAATTGGTCAGGTGTTAATTGTAATTAACAGTTTTTTTTAACAAGTAATTAACAATGTTATGTGTTTTAAATCTTAAGAAAAATTGGTACAGAAACTTCAATAATTTCTTAAACAATTATAAGTTAGGTCAACCATTTTATATTCTATTGAGTGTTTTTTTACTGTTTTTTGTTTAGATTCAAAACACATAACATTTTTAATTACTAGGTAACAGACCAAAACAATGTTCAGAATGGTTCTTAAAAATTCTAGGCCCCAAACAAAAAAAATGGGTTTTTATCTACAAAATTTGTAATAGATTTTTTTATTTTTGTGGAAAAAAAAAATTTTAATTCTCAGTTTCCAAAGTAAAAGTTTAACCGGTTCAAGATCATTACATTTCAATAACATAAAATATAAAATATAAAAAAAATATTATCAAAAATTTTATTTTAAAATACATATGCTAAAGTAAACATGTTTCTTTCTTTTTTCTATTTCAAAAACCACAATTTCACCAAATGAAAAAATAAATCAAAATATAAAATACTATAATCTTATTTTTTTACATTAAAAAATTTCAAAATTTTTTAGGAGGGATTCTAGTTAAACTATGGTTTTTTAATGCAATCTTGTTGACATTTGCAATGATGTTGATTTTTAATGTAATCAGGACGGTCGGAACATTGACAACGTAAATTGAGATGTTTTGGAAAACCTTTCTTATAATTATGATCTTCACATCCTTTGTTTCCATTTGTATCGCTGCATTTTCCATCTAACCAGTTTGATACAAATTCACATACACCTTCCACTTCTATCGTTTTATATCAATCGCAAAAAAAAAAAAAATTAGGTATACAAATTAACGGAGTTAGAAAAAATATTTAAAAGATCATAGTTAGTTGTGGAGCTAGAAAATTTTTTTTAGAGGGTCATAACTTTTTTGTTGAAAGAAATTTTGAATAATTTAAAATTTACGGAGTCAAAATTTTTTTTGACGTTGGTCAATTACAAAAATCGGTCAAAATTACGTTATAATTTCTTTTTCCACGTGGGTCAATTGACCCACATGGCTCTAATGTGGCTCCACCACTCGTCATAGCAATTTTTTCAATCTTAATATAACTCTATAAACTTCATAAAAAACAGGAATTAATAATTTTTTTGGGTGTAGATCAATATCAAATATCAAATAAACTAACTTTATAAATTCTAATAAATACCTTACATTGATATGGAAAAGGAAATATGGAAATAAGATTAAAATTACCTTTAACATGGTTCAAAATGGAGAATATGAGAAGACAAGATAGAACAAATAAAGTAATAGATTTCATAGTTCAGAAAAAAATGGTAAAAATATATTTTTTTGTTTAAAAGATATTTTGTAAAAATATATATATTTAACCTGTGATAAAAATAGTTAGTTTTATTAAAATTGAGAAAAATAAGTAAAAGAGGAAGGTGGGGCCAAGTCAACGAATCTATAAGATCGGTAAGTTTTTCTTTTGGAAATATATATTTTTTGGTGATTTTTTTTGTTGTAATTATTCGTATTATTTTGGTTCTAGTTCTGGCTATTTTATTATATTAAACTGTACATATGAATATTTAAGAAATTTAAATACAACCAAGAATATGTGATGTTGTATTTTAAGTCAAAGTGAAAATCAAATTATTTTTCAAATACCCATTTAAGAGTACTTAATTGACCTTATAGTAAGAATGATATTTTATAATGAATGTTATATTATTCGTATTTGTTAAATGATACTATGCTCTGATCCCTGGTCCACGGAGATTTACTGATCTTGGTTCGGAACTTCGCGGTTTATAAAAATACCTTTTATATATAGCTATTAGCTTTTTCAATAGTTATTTTCAATAGTTATTAGCTTTTTCAATTTGTTTTCAATATAACCATTCATGCTAGCCAAATATTTGAAAAAATAACTAGGAGATTTTAAAATCTAAATTGTTCTGTCGGAAAAAAACTTCATGAAACGTTAAATTTTAACGACCGGATCCGACTCACCCAACCATATATCCCCAAGTGTGATCCGACCTACGCGCTGGACCCCCACG
>KE151808.1:155393-167865 GCA_000411095.1 Aethionema arabicum | reverse complement strand
CTAAACCCTAAACCCTAAACCCTAAACCCTAAACTCTAAACTCTAAATAACAAAAAAAACAATGAGGAGACTAATTAATCGTTTCTCGTTAAATTAATGTCCGCTATTAAATTAAAGAAAAGACAAAGCATCGCATATACGCTATAATTAAAAAAAAAGACACCGAAGTTTCTGAAGACAAATTTAACAGAAAAAAAATTTCTGAAGTCAAAAGTAAGCTTCGACAAAAAAAGAAAAAAAAAAGAAGAAGACAAAAGTAAGAAAAAGAACTTTATTAGAAAGACCATCTACTAAACTAATTTGATTTCCAACGAGTGATTGTGCGGCAAACTAAGACGCTCTATCACGTTTCAAAAAGCTTTTAATACCAGAAAACACTTCATTAATTCTGTAAAATGATTAAAAAAAAAAGCATAATCTTACAAACTTGAAAACAAAAGATGAAAAAAATAACATTATTTTTCCTCAAAATTTTCGAAATTTTAAAAAGATTTTTCTTTACGTTGTTTCTACAAATTATTTGATAACATCAGTCATAGTTACTGAAAAAAAAAGATAAAACAGAGAGAAATATCAAAAACCATCTTTGACTCTTCAATTCCAGCAAAAAAAAACTGTCAAAACTGAAAAAAAAAAAAAAAAAAAGAGTAATTTTTGTAATCCTAAACTTGGAGGTAATAAACGAAGGAAATTTAAAAGAAGTTGAAATGCAGTTCAAAAAAAAAGTAGAAAATTTGAAAAATTTAAAAGAAGTTGAAAATTAACAAGTCAAAAATAGAACCAAAGTGATCTCATAGTCTTAGCTCTCGTTATATAGACAAAGAGTTAGTAAAATATAGACGTTGGAGTATTTAGAAAGAGAGAGAGAAAGTAGCCGTTGTATTGTAATAGCCGTTAACGAAGACAGAGATGCATTGAGACAAGAGCTTCTTATCTTCTCTCTGCTACAAAGACAAAATATTCTTATTTTAAAATAATATGTCATGTCAATATTAATATTAATATATCTAAATATTTACTATAACATTAAATTTATATTTATAAAACATTTTTTTCCACTGATTAGTCATTTCAAATCAAATCAAAACAAAACTTTTTTGTTTTTTAAATATTAAGGATTGTGATATATATTAAAGAACCATCGGTTTAATATATTAAAGATTATGTCTAATCAATGTACAAGAATTGAACGTTTGAAGTTGTAGGTTTTTTTCTTTTTTAACTGGTCATAATTCAAAATTTTAAAAAATGAAAAATATAGTGTTGTATAATTACGAGATTTTAAACTAACATTGAAATAAAGAAAAATAAAGTCTTAGTTAGAGACTTACAAAAATATAGTCTTAGTTAGAGATTTTAAACTAACATTGAAATAAAGAAAAATATAGTGTTATGAAAACCTTACAAATTTATATAACCCAAAAAATAAAATTTATGTAAAATGAAATAAAGAAAAATAAAGTCATTTTTAGAGAAAAAAAAAGAAAAACATTATTTAATTTTAATTATAATAATGAAGTTTAGCTATTTTATTATCTTAAATTGTACATGCAAATTTTTAAGAAATTTGAATGCAACCAAGAATATTGTTGATAAAACTATTTTTTAATAAATATAATGAGATTTATAATTATCGTTTGAAATTTTTTAAAGATAAAATGTTAAATGTCTTAATTAGATTATTATATTTAATGATGAAATAAACTTCAATTTTAGCAATATCAACAGCAGTTATAATCTAAGTACAGTATGAATAAACTATAAGATATTAGTATGTAATCTCATTTAATATTTATATTAGGGTAATTTAAGTTTTAAAGGTTTTTTTTTTGATAAAAAATAAACGTTTTATATCATATGAATTTCAAGAAATACATTTTTTCATGGGTTTTTTTTGCAAAAAATACATTAGTTTATTAGTGCACACCAAAAATATGGTTGTTTCTAGAATTAGTGTATCTATGTAAACATCTCAATGAATTAGTATATTTTTGCAAATCTCTTTTATATTATATATTTTTTTTCAAAGTGAAAATTAAATTTAATTTCAAAACAATCTTTTATATTCAGTGACTACTGTTTTTTTTTAAACAATTTAGTGACTACTCAATTACATTATAGTGAGAATTTTATTTTTATAATAAATGATATATATTGGTATTGGTTTTTTTATTGACTTATCTATATCTTAGAGCTAACTCCAACGCTTTTATAGCTTAATATAGTTACTTAAAGACAAATTAATATTATATAAATAAATAATTATTAATTTAACTATAAACATTTAATCCAATGATAGGTGGACATATGTACACAATTAGTAAGAGTGGATGCTTAAATTGCTTATCTAAGCAATTATGCTAAGCAACTTCATTATTTTTTCATTTATTTTACTTTTTTTATTTAAAAAACTTAAGCTGATGACCTTAGATCATGAACATCAACAATCTCTCAACAAATCTAAAATATATTAAAATAATAAAATAATATTTTTTTAACTAAAAATTTGTGAGAATTCATGCTTCTACTCTCTCATTTGAGAGACTTATTAACATTTGATGAGAGACTTAATGACTACTTGGCATACTATCATTGGTGTAGATATAAACTAAATTTAATAAAAAATAAAAAATTGAAAATAAAATAAAATTAATAATATTATATTGATTGAGAGACTCAATTGAATCTCTTTTGATACATTTACTCTTAATACAAACAAAAATTTAGTAATTTATCTAATTTTGTCGATATCTTAATACACACAAAATTTAGTAATTGTTCTCCTATATAGAAATTAAAGAGAATTTTTTGGTTACAAAAAAATTATAAATTTTAGCAATCATATTGACATTTGCATATTCGTCGAGGCGTCGGGATGACGACAGGATGGTCTGAACATTGACATCGTAAATTAATTCCATTTTTCGCACCAATTGCATTATTATTAATGACACAAAGTCTGCTTCCATCATCACCAGTTTCATCACATCTTCCCTTGAAAGTATTTGTACTATTGCAAGTTCCACCTTCCACCTCTATTTAAAAATAAATAAATTGTTAAATTATAAAAAAAAAATTAATAAAAAAAAAATTGATATTGTTAATAAATTTAAAGTACCTTTAATATGGTTAAATACTAGGAAGATAAAAACACAAGAAATGGTCATTAAAGTAGCAGAATTCATGACTAAAGAAAATATATAGAAAGTTGCTTTTAATTCTTTAAAAACTTTTTTTTGTTTTTTTTAAGATATATGGTTTTTACTTTGATAAATTCGTAATAAATATACTCAAACACATGATAAATATAGTTATTTCACCGTTAAAAAAAAAGATAAATAGTTATTTCTGTTAAATTAGAAAAACGAAAAAGAAAGGTAGAGCCAAGTCAATGAAATTGATCGGATCAGTAATTTTCTTTTTTAGTTAATTTTTTTTTTCTCACTTTTTTTAATAATTGCTGCAATATTTTAAACTATTATTTTAGCATGTGAATATTATAAATAAATTAATAAATCTAGTCTATGATGGGTTTCAACATCATCTACTAGCAATTTGAACACCTTTCAAATTAAGTCATTTTATACATTTATATATACATATTTATAAGAAAATTATCTGAAATTTTAGTTATTTATTTAATTTTATTTATAACTATTCTGTTTCGATTTAAAACAATTAAGTCAATTTATACATTTATATATACATACATACATATACATATATATATATATATATTCTGTAGTAAACTGTAAAAATGACTAAAAACAGAAAAATTTCACTATTTAATTTTTATTATAATAAAGAACTTTAGATTTTCTCTACATTATGCGTTTAAAATTAATTGTTTTATTTATTTTATTTTAACGTTGGTGTTTGTTCCACTCATGAATGTTTAGTTAGGACTTATAACAATAAAAGGTAAAAAAAAATCATAATTACTTGGGGCCATTACTTTAAAGCAACAACATAATTATGTAGTCCAACGATATATTATAATTATGTAAATAAAAATTCATAATTATCCAACAAATGGATCATCATGATCTCTAACCATGCGTTCCTATTAGCACCAAACTCTAGAAAATTTTAATTTTGTAGTTATTTAAGCAATTTCTTAGATATCATTATGTCTACACAATTAAAAACATAAAACCAAAAATCATCAATTAGGTTCATAATCTCTTTTCATTAAACCAAACATATTAAATCTCATTTCTTGAGACAAAATATTTGTTTCTCAAGTTAAGCTTAGACATGTCTCCTTCTTGTGTGTTTCTCTTCATGTTCTGCATGATGTTCATTGATCAATTACAAGGTATATTATTGTATATTTAATGTTTTTATAGTCTTACAAAAATTATTTATTTTTAATTTGGATCTAAAGATTATATTAGATTATATTTACATTTTCTTCTCTTTTTTTTTGTTTCTATCATCTTCATTTAACATTTTCATTTAATCTATCACAAGGATTATACGTAAATATGTGTCATAAGATTGTATATTTAAAAAGGTTAAGTGGATTTAAAACCATTAATCAAAAGTTGATTAAGTAAAAAAAGGCATAATTAAACTAGTCTTATTACATTGTTATAATAATTAAGAAAATTACTTCAACCAATTTTTTTTATTTTTTAGTTTAGTTAAAAACTAATAAAATTATATCTATTAAATATACAAAAAATTTGATCAATGTGTCACTGAAAAATTAAATTAGTTTGCCATAGATATAATATCAAATTAAAAACAATTCACTGTATAGAACTTTTATACTGTTTTTTCTCATATTCAAAAAGTTTTGATCTATTGGATTCGTATTTTTTATGGTTAATTTGGAACTAGCTTTTTAATTTATATATCATTAAATATAATATCATTTATCTACCAATTAGTGTATTTTTGAAAAATAATGGAATTTATATATATATTTTTTTGTAGGAATGCAAATGCCTTATATGACTGAAGATGTGAAAGAAATCTCCGGCAAGTCATTTGATTACATAATCATCGGAGGAGGAACCGCCGGTTGCGCCTTAGCCGCGACATTATCCGAAAAATCATCGGTTCTAGTAATCGAACGGGGCGGTTCGCCATATGGAAATCAACTAATAGAATCAGTAAAATATTTTGGATACTCATTACTAAACACAAATGAATATTCATCAATTGCACAAAGTTTTACATCTAAAGAAGGAATTGAGAATTTTCGAGGTCGAATTCTCGGTGGATCGTCGTGTATAAATGGCGGTTTTTATAGCCGAGCTAGCGATGAATTCGTGACGAAAATTGGTTGGGAAAAAGAATTGGTTGAAGAATCATATAAATGGGTTGAATCTAAAGTTGTTTATATGCCTAAATTGTCTCAATGGCAATCAATAGTGCAATTAGGGTTTCTTGAAAGTGGAATGTATCCATATAATGGATATAGTTTGGAACATTTAGAAGGAACAAAGATTGGGGGAAGTATTTATGATGAATGTGGTAAAAGACATACTTCTGCTGATCTTTTAGGGTTTGGGAAAACAGATTCTATTACTGTTCTTTTGAACACAACTGTTAAAAGTATTATCTTTGATGGTAAGTTTAGATCTCTAAACCGGTTCTTGATTTATTTTTTTAATTTTTTTTGTAATTTAGACATATATATTTTGGATTTTTAGGTTGGTTTGTTTGGATAATTTGAGTTTTAGGTTTTTTTTTGGGATTTTCAAAAATGTCAATTCAAACAGTTTTGCACACACTCGATCTAAAAGTATTATTGGCTATTTGCAAAAGTCTCTTAAATTATGTCATTTTGCATAATTTATCTTTTTTTTTTTGAATTTTAAGGAATGAGATTCAAATTTAGACCAATTATTTAAAAAACATTTCCAGGTTTGGATTTTTTAACGTGAAATTCAATTTAGTCTTGGATAAAATTTTTTTAATATTCGTTTTTACGGTTAATTTACGTAATTTAAGATATTCAAGTGCTTATATTTATTTTGGATAATTTTGATTTATTTTGGGTTTAAATTAATTGATATAACTCTAGCTAATTTGGTTTTTCTATTAATTTAAGTTAATTTAATTTAATTTTTGTTATTTTAAATCCTAATTAATGTAACATTTTTTCATTCTCTATAGTTTAAAAATATATTTGAATCTAAGTGTTAGCCTATATAAATTTTCGGATAAGTTGGATCATAATTTTCAAAAAAAAAATGTTCATTTGATCGAAAATTGGTAGATATATTGTCAAAAAGAATTTCAACCAAATTTTGGTCTAAAATGTAATAAGAAATCGTTATGTTCCTTTAGTGAAAAAAAAATCATTAAATTACCGTTCAAATAAAATAAATTTTACTTTAGATTTGGATCGATTCAAATTTTCTTGCTCACCAAATTGTGTCTTTGGGTCGCAGCCGAAGGAAACCGGACACGTGCGGTCGGAGTAGAGTTCATGAAGAGTGATGGAAGTTCAAACAAGACTTACAAAGTTTACATAGAAAAACATAAAGGTGAAGTTATTGTCGCGGCCGGGGCATTAGGTAGTCCACAAATTCTCCTTTTAAGCGGAATTGGACCCGAAAAACATTTAGCCGATTTCAATATTCCAACCATTGTTAATCTTAAAGAAGTAGGGAGGAGAATGTCGGATAATCCAGGAATATCTCTTCTTGTTGATAGATTCAAACAAAACCGAACACTCGAACCACCTCAAGTAGTTGCAATAACAAAAGGTTCTAAGTTCATACTCGAATCCGAAGTCCTCCCAACTGATATTACAACAACAAGAATATCGATAGCAGCTAAAATCGCAAACCCTAAATCTAAAGGAAGACTCAAACTAAACAGTAATGATCCGCGGGTTAACCCATCAGTAAAATTCAATTACCTCGAAAGTCAAGAAGATCTCGAGGCCTGCCTCGAGATGGTACTGACGCTACAACATGTCGCTAGATCAGAGACAGTTACTTACTTCTTGGGAACACAACAACCTCAGGAGAAGATATTGGTCGGAGACGAAGAATTGAAGAAGTTTTGTAAAGAAAATATAAGGACTTATTATCATTACCATGGTGGTTGCATCGTGGGATCGGTCGTGGATGCAGACTATAGAGTTCGAGGTGTGGATCGGTTAAGAGTTGTCGATGGTTCGACGTTTGAAGAATCGCCGGGAACTAACCCTATGGCTACTATTTTGATGTTGGGAAGATATCAAGGGATTAAATTGTTAAGAGAAAGAGAAGAAAGTAAAGATTATAGAGAAGACCCTATCTTTCTTAGCCCTCAAGCTACCCCACAACCCCAACCAGAACCCTAACCCTAACCCTAAATCATGTGTTTCTTGTGCCTTAAGTAGTCTTTTTTACCACAAACCAATTTAGACATTGGATCTTTGTTGTGTGCAAAAGTTGTTGTGAGAGTTGTCTTTCAATGAATTGGATATATTCACGTAAATACCAAAATTTGAAAATAACAAAATAACTATATAAAATAAATTTACATAATTTATGCAAAATAAATTAATGGATCGGTGAGCTATTTTATATATATTTCAAAATACTAAAACTTAAGAAACATTTTTATCAATTCATGCTATTTAATAAATTTATATTTCATATTCATAATTAATTATATGTAAATACAAACTACTTCAAGGTAGGAAACTTTAATACTATTAATTAATTTGAGTTTGCATAGGAAAAAAACATCAAATTAATATATAAAACAAATTTCAAAACGTGCTAAAAATTATTTTTGATACAATTGTATTTCATTAATACATTTTTGGGTAGATAATTATTTTATGATTCACCCTATTCGTATAATATATTGATTTTCTTCTCAAAATTTTATGAACTCAATTTTCATAATTTGACCGTTAATGTTAATATATAATTAAATAAAATAGCCAGATAACATTTTAAAAAAATTTATAAACATTTCAATATTAAATATTTTTTTATTTTTTTAACATACAAATTATTGAAAATTATTATCTTTTCTCTATTACCTAACCCTCTCTATCTTCTAGAAGGTTTGATTCACCACTTGGTCTTCTTCTTCTTTCACTTCCATCGCCATTAATGGAGAATCCAAACCAAATCTCAATTTTCTTCTCTTCTTCTTCTTCAATAGGCATCTCATATCTACACAAAGGACACGTGGCATTAATCCCTAACCACTCCTCTACACACTTTGAATGAAACCTATGCTTACACGGCATCTCCGCCGCCACGTCATCATTTAACCACTCCTCTAAGCAAATCGTACAAGATCCCTTCTTCTCCTCACACTCTCCGATCACGACACGTGGCAGATTCTCTACCGATGATTTCGACGCCGGGTTTCTCCCTTGTTTCTCTGAAACGACGCCGGTTAACAAATCTGAGATGATTAATGTGATGCTTTCTCTATTAACTTCACTGCCTAAAGTTAAAATTAATGGTGAGAAATGAGAAGAATTCTCGCTTTCTCTTCCGAGTAATCTATCGATAAATGATGAAATCTCCGCGAAATTTCTCTCCGACGACATCTCACGAACAATCAGAAGCTTTAATAGGAAAATTTAAAACCTTTTGAGAAAAAAGGATCGATTTTTTTGAGAGATCGAGAAAAAAGAGTTAATTTTCCCGGGAAAATACTAAGAAGGAGAAGGGAAATTGAAGATTTTACGAACACCCAAAAGCTTAATTTAGGAAATTGTAAAACCTTCGAGAAAAAAAGGATCGATTTTTGGAGAGATTGAGAAAAAGGAGTTAATTTTCTCGGGAAAATTCTAAGAAGAAGGAAAATTGAAGATTTTTTCGTAGAAAACAATGAAGAAATGGTTTGAGATTAAATAAGTTAGTGAAGAACAGAGTTTATGACGAAGGTTATAGAACAATCTGGAAACATTTCAATTCTTGACAAATATGCAAAAAAAATAATATTTAAGATATTAGTTTATTTATTTAAAAAATCTTTATCCAAGTCCCCATTAAAGGAGAAACACGAATAAAGATATTTTTAGTTATTTATTCCTTCTCTAATTTATTTTTCCAAAACTGCACATAAGGTGCTTGATTAAATTCCCCTGAGAACATTTCAGTGAAAGCTTCAGATTTTCGAATGCTTTTCTTATAGTTTCTCCCATGGCTGCTTTGTTTTCTCTCTCTACTGTTCAATTCAGAGCTTCTGACATTCTCGGAACTCCCCTGAAACCTCGTACCGTCCTCCCAACAAGTAAGCGACGATGATAATAATGATGATGATTCCATGATTTTGTTCTCTGTTTCATGATTTCAACTCTTTATTCAGAAAAGTCAATAAAACCATTTGTGATTGAAGCAAGAGGGAATTCTCGAGTGGAGAGTGCAAAAACAATAAACTTAAGGAACAGAAAGAAGGTGAATTTCTTACTGAATCTATTACAATTCCATAAAGGTTTGAATCTTTGTTGTAAATTATTGTTTCTTTTGTTGAGAACACAGTTCAATGGAGCAGAAAAAAAACCAAGACTTTCAGTATTCTGTTCAGAGAAACAATTGTATGCTATGTTGATTGATGATAAGAACAAAAAGTGTTTGTTTTATGGTAATACATTGCAGAAATCAATTCGTGGAGATCCTCCTTGTACTCTTATTGTAAGTTCTTTCTCGTTTACTTGCTTCATTCTTTAATCTTTAGCTGTTTAAAGCTTGAAACTTTGATCTGACTAAACCCGGTTTAGTAGCATTTTTACTGGAATTTGCAATGAATTGTGTGATAGTTTCTGGTATTGTTTGAGAGAATTGGTTTCTTGATTATTGTCTTCTATGTTTCTCTATTCTTGATTTGTTGTGTTATCTATTTAAAGATCAAAACTTTATCGATTTTAGACCGTTTAAGTAGCACTAGATTCAAGCTTTCCTATGATCTCTGTTTGGTTTAGGTGTTGTTAGATATTAAAGCTTTAAACTTTGTTGAGTTTAACCCTGTTAATTAGCATTTTGATCAGAGTTTCCTATGATCTCTCTTCGGTTTCGGCCATTGTTGTTATCAATAAAAGCTTGAAACTTTATTGAATTCAGCAGGTTAAGTTTAGGATTCTACCAAACATTGTTGTGATCTCTCTCTGCAGTTTTAAACATTGTTGTTATCTACTAAAGCTTAATATTTTGTTGAATTTAGCATTTTAGAACTTTCCTATGATCTCTCTACGATTTTGGGCACTGTTGAGCTTGAAGCTTTTTCAAATTTAGTATGTTAGAACTTTCCTATGATCTCTCTGCGATTTCAGACATTGTTGAGCTTGAAACTTTGTCGAATTTAGCGGGTTAAGTTAGCATTCAACCAAACTTTCATATGATCTCTCTGCGATTTTTCGGTTTTAAGAACATTGTTCAGGTCATTACATTACTGTATCTCTGTCTTGCTTCATAAAACAGTCACATTTCTTAGAAAACTCCAAGCTTAGATGAGTTCTTTAAGTTCAAGAACCAAAACTTTAACATTAATTTTCGACGATTTCTTGTTTCAGGAAGCTGCAAAACGAGTAGGAGAAGAATTAATCAAGACTTCAATAGATCTTAAAATCAATGAAATATCATCTTATGATCGAAATGGCGAAAAAAATCCTCGAAACGAAAGAATAAAAGCTTTCGAAATCGCTATCGCTCGTCACGGTTTCTTACCTAAGTAGTAGTTTCTTCATTTTATTACAACATAGTTTAAAAAAGTAGAGTCTTTGGGGTTTACATAGGAGAGATTTGTATCTCCGGAGACTTTGGAAACTTGATTTTAGGAGCACAAGATTTGTCAGGAACATAAGGACATTCAATGAAGTCTTTAGTTGAAGTGTTGAGACATATATAGATTTGAAAAAGTTGTTTGTTTCCGGTTTTGTCTTCATTGCATTCAATTCCAGGAGCAAATCCGGTTAAGCATTTTATTGCATTCTTGATTTTATCTAGACTGTAAAACCGGTCATCCGGTTTAATTCCTACATTAAACAAATACTTATCAATACTAAAATCTAGAATTATACAATTGAGTCCAATTTATTTGATATTTATGGGAGAATAATATAATTGAGTAAATTAAAGTTACTTGTAAAATTAACCAAAATAAAATTGAATGGAAATAGATTATAATTAGTTTAAATGAACCAAAATAAATTAAAATAGAAAAGCCAAAAGCTGAACTAAATCATGATTTGATAAATTTTACTTTTTAAAAAATTAAATTTTATGTAAATTTTGAAATTTCTTTCCAAATTAAATTAAACCAAATTTTTATCCACTTTATTCATAAAAAAAACATTAAACACTTAAATTCCAATCTAGAACTTACAAATCACATACTGAATCAAATTAAATTTAAGTCTAATCAAATTAATTTGGTTTTAATTCGAATATCTTAACTAAAATGAATAATTCAAAACCCTAAAATCCAAAAGATTTGAAGATCAATTTTGTACTAAAATACCAAAATTTTTAAAAATCCAAAGATTTGATTTGATCAAATAAAAACTAACCAATGCAATTGATTCTAATTCAGAAATTTGTTTTCGCAATTAAAAAAATCCAAACTGAACCGAACAAACAAATCCAAACTAAATTGAGCCGAAAAATACAAACTAAATTTAATTAAGAAAAATCCAAGCTAAACCGAACAAAAAAATCCAAACTAAATTCGATAAAGAAAAATCCAAACTAAACCGAACAAAAATATCCAAACTAAATCGAACCGAGAAATACAAACTAAATTTAATTAAGAAAAATCCAAGCTAAACCGAACAAAAAAATCCAAACTAAATTCGATAAAGAAAAATCCAAACTAAACCGAACAAAAATATCCAAACTAAATCGAACCGAGAAATACAAACTAAATTTAATAAAGAAAAATTCAAACTAAACCGAACAAAAAAAACCAAACTAAATCGAACCGGGAATACAAATTAACTAAGTTTAATAAAGAAAAATCCAAACTAAACCGAACAAAAAAATCCAAACTAAATTCAATAAAAAAAATATATATATATATATAGCTATTGAGCTGACCTTTATGTTTGAGGGTGTGGAGGAGATGAAGTTTGTGTGAGAAATAGAGATTGGTTTGGAAATAAGAGTGTTGGTGAAAAATAGATTGGACACAAGTTCCATGTTTGTTCCATTCATGTTCCCATAGCTTTGTCTCATTGCTTGGACATGACCACACTCCCCATTCTCCCCATTTCTTTTCCATCTTCCCTTTTAAATCACTTACCTATATTTTTTATACACATTAATAATAATTCAAGATTTACTTTCTTGAAAATATTCCAATATTGCTTTAACATTCATAAGAATAGAATTTTAATGCCTAATTTAATCATCAACTATTTATATTTTTTATATTGGTCGAAAACGCCAAAAATAAAAATAAAACACACACACATATATATATATATATAAATAAATATATATATATATATATATATGGGAGAATTAGTTAAATGCACTTTGGAAGAGGTATTTTAGGT
>KE151808.1:114821-136239 GCA_000411095.1 Aethionema arabicum | reverse complement strand
AGATTCTTGTGAGTTTTCATGGCTGATTATAGAATCTGACACACTCTTATCTTACTAGCTCAAAACAGTAAAGCAAATATGATCATGCATTTATATGATAGATTATTCAGCAATTGAAGCAGAACTAGTAAAGAATCATGCATCTTGATCTATGATCATCTTTAGATTCTTGTGAGTTTTCATGGCTGATTATAGAATCTGACACACTCTTATCTTACTAGCTCAAAACAGTAAAGCAAATATGATCATGCATTTATATGATAGATTATTCAGCAATTGAAGCAGAACTAGTAAAGAATCATGCATCTTGATCTATGATCATCTTTAGATTCTTGTGAGTTTTCATGGCTGATTATAGCATCTGATACACTCTTATCTTACTAGCTCAAAACAGTAAAGCAAATATGATCATGCATTTATATGATAGATTATTCAGCAATTGAAGCAGAACTAGTAAAGAATCATGCATCTTGATCTATGATCATCTTTAGATTCTTGTGAATTTTCATGGCTGATTATAGAATCTGACACACTCTTATCTTACTAGCCATACCAACCTGGATACACCTCACCACCACCTCAACTTCGCCCTGAAGAAACCACCATTGACATTGGGTATGGTCAATTTCTTGTTCCTGGTTTAGTTAACATGACTTAAAACTGTGTCTGACTTAATTTATCTGTATGTGTGTTTAGTGGAGGTTGGACAATTTCAGGCTTGGATTTGAACGATCCACGTCTTATAGCAATGGCAGAAGCTGAGCAACAGATATTAGAATCAGAATATGATGATTATACAGATTCAGATGCTACAGGAGCTTCATTTTGCAGATCAGCTATTCTTATCGTAAGTCCAAAAATTTCTCAACAAAGTTTTCAAAACTGCTAGGAAATGAGTTTACTGAATTGAAACATACCTCTGTTTTTTTTGCAGTTAATGGCTCTTCTTCTCCTTCGACACGCACTAAGTATAACAGATGATGCAGATGGTGAATATGATCCTTCTTCAATACTCTCTGTAAGTCAAAATCAAAGTTTCTAGTTAGCTTATCTGGACATTAACTAAAACTTTCTTAAGTTCTAACTCCAAACGAAATCTATTTGCAGCTTTTTTTACTCCGAGCTGCCGGCTTTCTTCTTCCTTGCTATATCATGGCATCAGCTATCAGTATCCTCCATCGGCGAAAACAGAGACAGGTTTAACTCTTAAACCACACTTACCACAAACCATCTTTAACATCTTTGGAACCAGCTAAAAAACTTAGATAATAACTTGATTTGAACAGGAAGCTGCAGCCTTGGCTACTCGGTTCGCATTGGTGCTAAGGTCAGGGCAACCTAGAGCTTTGCACTTTACAATAGCAACTGGACCATCATTATCATCATCATCTTCCATGGATGCTCCTGCAACTACCTCTGTTCATGAAGAGCTCGTCTGATAATAATGGTCAGCTTTCTTACAAGTTACAATGTACAAGGAAATGTGTCCCACTTAGTGCAGAGTTTAAAGTCAAATGAATCTAAAGGAAGAAGATTCTCTGTATGTAAATTCTATTAGAGTTTCTGATTTGTTCATTCAATAAATACGAGATTTTTATATTCTTTTTACCTGAAAATATATCTTTGATTTGAATAAGTACAAAGTAATAGTGTGCTTTTTTTTTAACTCATGTTATTTGCAGACAGTGAAAAAAAGAGCAAAAGGTGGAGGAAGCTAGTTTGCCTGTAATAGTTCCTTGATGTCATAACCTTGGATCTACATAGAAACCAAACACAAAATATAACACATATGTTATAACATTGTGACACCAAATGATCAATGAGAATTTTTTAAGTTTCTCTACCTGAAGAAATGTGAGGAGCAAAATAACACCTGAGTTCCAAAAACCATGTATTACCATTGGTGTAATGAGATTGCGAGTTTGTGCATATGATAACCCCAAAACAGATCCTAAAAGACAAGACCATGTAAAGACTTAGAGAGCTAGATATATGTTGGGATAACGGCGAAAAAACTCCTAAATTATATGTATTTGGCGAAACAAATCCTAAACTATCAAGTCGGCGAAAAAACCTTTAAACTTTGGTTTTTGGATGAAAAAGCCACTAACTTTGTTTTTTTTTTTTTGCGAAAAAACTTCTAAACTATGAAGTTGGCGAAAAACCCTTGAACTTTGTTTTTCTGGTGAAAAAACCCTTGGATTTTGTTTTTTTTTATGAAAAAACTTTTCTTCTCCATTAATTTAACTGTTAAATAATTGTTTGTCTTTAATTAAATAAAGTGATGTATTTAAACAATAAAATTAAAAGTTAATAATTGCGGTTAATTATAATTAAAATTTTATAGTTTCAAAACATCGTTTTTAATTAAAAACTAACGGTAATTTAACCGTCAATTTAATTGAGGGGTTTTTTGGTCAAAAAAAAAAGTTCACGGGCTTTTTCGCTAACTTGATAGTTTAGAGTTTTTTTCCGCCCAAAAACCAAAGTTTAGAGATTTTTTCGCCAACTTGATAGTTTAGGGTCTATTTCGCCAAAAAGATAGTTTAAGGATTTTTTCGCCGCCATTCCCATATATGTTTGGAGATTGATGTTAATGGTGTTATTGTTTTTGAGTTCTGTTTTACCTAGAATGAAGAGCTGTGGGAATTCACCAGGAGTAAAGTGGGCAAGTGCAAATGCAGCTGCACTTATGATTATAGCTATAGGCGTTGGGACCCTAAGATGTGAAAAATGACTTAGCTTTTGTTCAGAACCAAAACGAGAAGAAGATTAAAAGAAGATAAAATCTTTTTTACCATTTAGTGAGAGATACCATGAAGAATCCTCTAAAGACTGTTTCTTCAAGAAGTGGAGCAAGGATTCCAGTTATGCCCACCAAACTTAAGGTACTGTATCATCATCATCATCATCATCATCATCATCATCATCATTAACATCGACATAATGACATTCTAGTAAGATTTGTTTGTAAATTCCTAAGCAATTTACCTTATGTTTGAGGAACCAATCAATGGAAGGAGCTTCATTAAGGAATCTACCTGAAAACAAGACTTAGATTGATCATTACTATTATCCAAATACAGATTTCAGACAACATTTGATTCTTTCTAACCTCTCTTTCAGGTGTCTCTGTCCTGAACAAGGATAAAACAACACCAGTTAACGCAATAGCTCCAACAGCACCAACTAGACCAATTCCACTCCACAGGACCCAACCTTTCTGCAGGTTAAAGGGTTGTTTCAAATCTGAGAATCAAAAAAACAAAGTTCAAAGGCCAGAACATAAACATATAGGTGAAGCAAACTACGCAAAGACAATGCAGATAACAAGGAAAACTACCATAGCGAAAAATGTCTTCAGGAAGTGGCTCATAGGTTTTGGCTACTGTAAATATCACAGCAAGAACAGCTGCAGTTGTGAACCTACACCAAAGTATTCAGAAGAACCCATTCAACTTAACGACATTCAATACTCCAAATTCACAATGTGATCCCAGGTAAAGAACAGTGATATGATATCACTGATATCTCTAGTTTATTATACATAACACAAGTTCTTGTGAAGTCTCTAATTTATAGGTGTTATTACCCCTGATCCAAGAACAATATCTCTGCCTTTTCGTCTAAGCTTAGTTTATCAATCTGGATTCCTAGATATGGTGTGAGTGCCATCTCAGTTAAGCCTGTCAAAACAAAACTGCCTGGGAACAAAATTAATCTCATTCCATTAAAACATAGCTCAAAACTTGAGTTTGATCATCTAATGCAATATGCAAATATAGGTTTCATGAAACATGAACACTAAATCCCAGTTTTGTACCTTAATGCACAAGCAAGAGAGGTTAATGAAACTGTTTGCCATTCCCATGGAACTTCCCATCTCTCAAGTATTGGCCACACTGAGCTACTTCCATCTAACTAAAGAAACCAATTCAAACTTCAAACATTTTTCTCAAACCCTAATTTGTTCAAATTCTATAGAATTTGGATTCAATTGAAACAAAATCGGAAGGGAATTTCCCAGGAATCAAGCCAAGTTAATAATAACCTTTCCTTCTCCTTCAGATTCTTTCCCAGAGCTGAAAACCCTACTAGACCTCGATTTCCTTCGATTAACCGTAGATAACCGGAGTTTAACAAATCTCTGAGAAAACCGGTTTAAACCACTCCGTTCATCATTCTTCAACAGAAACAATTCCCGCGGATCGGAGAAGCTGAAAAGAGATGAAGATTGAGATAAACACGAAATTAACTGCGAAACCATTTGGAGTAATTTTCTATCGCTCTTAGATACTTTCGATAAGCGAGACTGAAGAAGAAGAAGAAGGAGAAGATAAGATCCAACTAAACGGGTCGGGTCAGAAATAATCCGCGCCATATTTTAAAACGACGTCGTCTTCGTTATTCAATATGGGCCTTAGTCCATTATTTAAAATACGGCCCATATCCTTCAACTCTTCTATTAAATTTTTTTTTTTGCAATAGCATGAAATATTAATATTTTTTTGTCGACAAGAAATATTAATTTAACAAATTATTGTCGAGAAATATATATAGATATTATTATATTTTGTTACAATGCAACAAAATACGTACATCCCTCGTGCTTGTTAATTCATAATTTTGTAATATTGTTTCTTATATAAAGAAATTATAACCATTCATTTTTATTTTCATTTTTTTAAAATTCAATTAAAAACAAAAATAATAACTAATTTCCAAAATAAATACAGGACAAAATAACTGGCACCACTGAAACTATTTACTTCCTTTTGTTCCTATATTTATAATACCTAAATCTAAATCTAAATCACCCACAAGAACAAAAAAAAATTATTATATATATTTATATTATAAAAAAAAGAGTCACTTTAAATTCATATTCTTGAACTCAAAAACACATTTTTGATTTCATGAAGAACAATAATAACAGTAACAATCTCTTTGATACTTTCTCTTCATTTTCTTCATCTTCTTCAAATTCTTTCTCTTATTTAATCAACAAAGAATCTGTTCTTCCACAAAAGAAGCTAATGAACATAAACATTAGCCCAGAAAATCATGAAATTCCCAAGAAATCTACTGAAGATTTGGAGATAAGTGTTTTTGGAGCTGAGAAGTATTTCAATGGAGATATGGATTCAGACCATAGTCAAAGTCCTAAGTTTGTATCTCAACCACTTAAGAGAATCTCCATTAATCCAAAACAGAGCTCCAAAAACTCATCTGAAACACCAAGTCACAGGTCTGAATCAAGCTGGAATAGTCAAAGCTTACTGGTGAAGAACAAGAAGAGCTTAAATAATCAAAAAGTGAATCATAAGAAGAGTTTTCTTACTAATCTTGCTTGCAGATGTGTATGTTCTGATCTGAATTCAGTAGATGTTGTTCATGAGAAGAAGATCAAGAATCAGTTAAGTCTCTCTGACCTGAAAAAGACGAAGAATCAGCAACAAAAACATGAAGAAATGTTACTACAGAGGAAATCTCTGGATATATTTGGATCTCCTGTGATTGATAAGAGAATTTTACAGAAAAAATTAACAGTGTTTCCATGGGAGTACTCCTCAAGCTCTGTAAAACAAGAAAACTGTGGATTTTCGATGAAATATAATCACGAAAAAGACGAAAATGGAAGTATAAGTGATGACAGTTCTGATCTTTTCGAGATTGAAAGCGTAACAGGAAAACCGAAAGGAAATGATGATCCAGAGTCACCTAATTGTTATGCTCCAAGTGAGGTAAGTATTGAGTGGAGTGTAGTGACTGCAAGTGTAGCTGACTTCTCTATAATGTCTGAATGCGCAACGAGTCCTGTCAGAAACCGATCTTTTCAGACACCTACAGCAAAATCAAACAAGGAAACTGCACCGCAGAGAAGGAAATCAAGCAGTGGTGGTTTGTTATTAGGCTGCAAAAGTCATAAATCTGTAAGAGTTTCAGGTGATTCTTACAGAAGTATTGATAGAACATCAAGTTATGTTCCAAGATTCCCAATGGAAAGCGTCGAAACACGAAGAAAGATGAGTAATAGTTCGATATCTCAATCGCAATCACCTTTTATGTACATTCAGTAATGCTAAACCTGGTTTTCATGAGATTCTTTTGCTTTACTTATATATATATGTGTCTATTGAAGTGTGAAAGAGATTTGTTTTGTTAACACCATCTTCAAGTTCTTCATCATCCTGCAAAGATAATTCTGATCAAATCTCATATTCTAATGCGTAAAACCCGACTTAACGACAGTGCAAATCAAGTTTTATCATCAATCAGTACACAAAAACTCTTGCAGACCACAAGTTTGGTCCAAGACTGCATCTAATATGGTCTGGAATTCTCAAGAACGTCACCATGTGAACATCTAAAAGGCTAAAACATTTGTATCTATCCTGCAATAAGACATAACCGAAGAGTTTCAAGTCCATGTGATCTACTTAAGATGATTATAACCTTTCATAAACTCAGGAGACATATGTTATAAATGCAGCACATTGACTAGTCACAAAACATAATAAGGTCCACTTCCATTTTCATGTGGTTAACTCAAGAATAGAAATATAACAAATTAAGCTTAACTTTAAAGGCTTTTAAATCAAAGTCCGTACCTGTTGCATACTAATGAGGAAAGGTAATCAGTCACTGACAGTGTCCTTTAACCTAACCTGTCTTCAAAGCCAATACAAAAATCTTTGGTCCTGAAGTCATCTCATAGGCCATGTGGTGACAATGAGATAAAGTAGAAGTAGACAAAACCTTAATTGTCTTCATTAATGAGGTGTCTCAATAGCCAACTTATAAGGAATGTTAGAAAAAAAAAATTGACTAGATCCAAATTAAGTTCAAAATTCAAGGTCCAGCTCTCACCAGCTGGATCTAATAAGAAAAAAACAACCATTGATGTAAACTCAAGACATTGAACTCAGTAACAATCTAGTAAACAGACGTAATCAGATTCCAGAAACATCCATGAAAACCAGATTTTCCAAGAACAGACATCAACAAAGACCTTGAAGATAAGTGTTGTATCATTTTCAAAGGTCCACTTGACCAATAATGGAGTTATATCAGTTCATTATCTAATGAACTATAACTAGATAGAGAAATTTAAACCTGTTTCCACATGTGAAGAGTCGAAAGTAATCAATCAATGACAATAACGGAGATAGATGAAACTTTCACAGTTCTAAAATCTGGAATTATAAGTAGAAATTATCTGAAGTTTG
Source organism: Aethionema arabicum (assembly GCA_000411095.1). Taxonomy (NCBI): domain Eukaryota; kingdom Viridiplantae; phylum Streptophyta; class Magnoliopsida; order Brassicales; family Brassicaceae; genus Aethionema; species Aethionema arabicum. Next base: position 129,010 of record KE151808.1, on the reverse strand, counting down.
ACCATTACAAGATGAAGTTACTGCTAGCTTACACATCAACATATGATCTTAGTGAAGAAGAGATTGGAATTGTATGTACAGATTCACGTACACAGAGGTTACAGTGGTTCTCTAACGAGCAATGATGAAGTAACTTAGCAGTAATAAGAAGCCAAAACAAAACAAAAAAGAAGCATTACTCATCTTTGGTCTGTTTGATTGGCCGAGTTTCAAAACCTCCGGTGACTCTTTTTTCAAGTGTATAAGGCAAGTACGTACCAAGAATCCGATCCCACATGACAAAGAAAGGCTGTGAGAAGTTGTATTTAGTTCCATAGAGTTGGTGATGAACATCATGGTAAGCACTATTGTTACTGAAGAAAATGTGAAATGGGTTTCCAGGAAGCCATAGACCGCAGTGATCATCTACTGTCTTGATGGTAGCGAAAGAGAAGAAAAAGATGGCAGTTCTTGGAGACATACCAGAGAAGAGGAAAGACAAAGCACCACCAATGGTGTCCAAGAGAAGTCCTTCTAATGGATGATTGTATAGAGCTCCATATGCATAAGGGACAATAAGGCGATGATGTTGAGAGTGGATATGCTTGTATAAGAGCTTGTTGAGGTGCATATAGCGATGTATAAAGTACTGCCAAGTGTCAATTACAAGCATAGCAATGATGAACTGCCTAGCCAGAAGCAGAAGTGAAAACTGCTGCGTTGTAGTAGCCTCTGCATCACTTCCTGTTATCTAAAAGAAAACCAAATTCAAAGCAAGAAAATCAGAGAAATTACAATAGAATGCAACATACACAATATGCAATGTTTACAAGTGAAACTTCACCAACAAAATTGAACTAGAAACACATTTAATGTGTACTATATAGGTTTATAACATGAAAACAATACACTTTAATGGCTTCTTCCATTATGGAGAAACATCACACGCTCCTGAAACACGTGAAAAGTGTTTCCTCAAACCTCAACAGAGAAGGAATCAGTCATCTACCTCTTAAATATAGGCATACTATCCTTAGAACAGTAATGCCACATCTATTAGCTATCTCTCAAGACTGAAGATTTCAACAAATACCTTTCACAAACAGCAAAACAAGAGATCCAACTTCATTCATCAGAACCTCCAAAGTTGCAAAAATAACTCATAAACAAAGATGCTATACTTTCAGCTACACTCCTTGGAATCAGAAAACCCTAACCCTAACTCAATTTCATCCACCTATATGCAATTACCACACTTTAAAATCACTACATTCTCAAACTAGACCTAAATTTTTAAAATGTTATCAAGAAAAACCCTATTTACCACGATTTCAAGCAGGGAAAGAGTTTAACTAAGCTACAGAAGCTATACCTTGAAGAGAATAATGGAGACAATAGCTTGTACAGTCTGTTGAAGAAGCACACCCTTGACTACATCAGATTTCGTGACGAGATTTTTCTCATCTTCATCTACCTTAGAGTGCAATCTATACCTCTCCAAAGACCCTAAACAAACATACATCCCTGAATACACCCAATACACCAAAATCGGCACAAATGTACCCAGAAATTCATCCGAAATCGCGAAATCCATCTCTCAAAGAATCCCAAACACTAACACAGAATCAAACACCACCTGAAGAGAATCGCATCACTCTTCGCTACAAAGAGTTAACACCGCGAATAGAGAAGAATCTTAGTTCTTCGTCCTCTCTCTCTCTCTCTCTCTATCTCTTCTTCGCCGAAGACGAGAGATTAGTATCTATTGGATCTTGAGATGGGACCCAACTAGTCCGAAACTGCCACGTGGCATAAAATCAATGGTTATGGCGCCAACTGATTTCAATTTTTTATATTTTTTTCCTTTTTTTAACGCATGGTTCCATAGTAATATTATTTAATTAATTAATTACCAATATAGGGAAAAACAATAATGCATTATTAATCCATTTTAATGCTGCGAAAAAAAAAAAATCCATTTTAATGATTTATGATTAAAAAAAATAAAAATCAATTTTAATGATTTAACTCATTTATTAATAACGTTTTGTAACTCCTTAATTACTATGAAATCTCTTTTAGCGGAAAAAAATTCAATTATAATGATAAAATAATATATTCAATATTAATGATTTAAAAGTTTACTACTTTAATAACAACATAATATAATTGATTTTGACACTCTGTATTATTATTCTTTCCTTACTTTTGAGCATAATTTGGCTGGCTACGTCGTGGCCCGTGGGTTTCCTAATTATTTTCTATAATAATTATTTGTTTATTCTTTATCTATTATTATAAAAAAATAATCTTTGAAGATTAGTATAATAAAGTAGTAAAATGAGTATAATAAAGTATAAAGTATTACACTTAAAATGGTTTAGTAATTACACTATTTTTATAGTAATTTGAAATTTAATTCGATTATGTAAATTTAAAGTTAAATTTAAATTATCCTAAATATTTAAAAATAGAAGATCAATAACTAGTTTGGAATTAGTACAAAAAATATAGATTCAAAAAAAAACTTAGTGACAATAATTTGAGATTTAAAGTTATTAAAATACAATAACTCTGTAAATTAAAAAAAAAAATAGAACAAATAAAACACTAATTAAATATTTTAATTGTTGAAATAACAAACTTAGTGCAATGAGTAAAGTTTCTTTGACAAAAAAAAGGCAAAGTCTCTTCCTTTTTTTTCTTTCAAGACTCTGTTTTTGAAGCCTCCATTGATGTTTCTTCCTGAGCTCCAGTTTCTTCAACAAGCTGCAAGAAGATTCAACGAGTAACAATGGTGTAAGTGTTGAAGTTTAAGTAGAAGAGATTGAACTAAAGAAGTTTAAAAAACATACCAAAGAACCAACTTGTTCAAAAGCTCTCATAACTTTTGAATCTTCTTCATCTTCGTATCCTAATTGCAGAATCCGTGGTCCATTAATGGACCAGAACGCTCTTCTTCCTGCTTCCTGAAGTAATATCACAAGAAGTTTCAATGATAAAGTCGGTCCAAGTCGATCAACATTTAGATATCGACGTAGATTTTAGGGGATTTGCAAAAATACACTTTTTTTATGGGTGTATTTGCAAAAATACACAAATTTATTAGTACATATAAAAAATATCATTGTTTCTAAGTTTGTGAAATATCTAGGGGATTTGCAAAAATACACTTTTCATGGATATTTGCAAAAATACACTTTTTCATTGGGGATTTGCAAATATACACAAATTCATTAGTTCATATCAAAAATATCTTTTTTCCTAAGATTTGTGTATTTTTGCAAATACACCCATGAAATAATGTAATTTTGGCAAATGATTTGCAAAAATACACTTTTCAAGAGATTTGCAAAAATACATAAATTCATTAGTGCATACAAAAAATATACTTGTTTTTAGGATTTGTGTATTTTTGCAAATACAACCATGAAAAAGTGTATTTTTGGCAAATTTTCAATGGGAGATTTGCAAAAATACACTTTTCACGGGAGATTTGCAAAAATACACTTTTCACGGGAGATTTGCAAATAACAAGAAGTGGTTAATAAGTTCATGGATTCTTGAAGCATTCTTTAGCTGTTTACTTCAAAAAAGTACAGATTTTGAGAATCAAAACCAAATGGGTCTTCTAAAATCAACAGTTTAGTGAGTTAAAGAAAGGCAATTTGTGTACCTGTAGAGTGATCAAGTATATAGCTTCAAGTGTCTGAACACGAATATCGGGATCAGTTACTGGTTCACGCTCAATGGAAAGTGCAGTTCCAAGTTCTGGTGGCATTTTCGATATGTCTTGCTCGCTGTATATCTAAGGAAAGGTAAGAGAAAATTGAGAGTTAAGAACTGAGTTTTGTCCATGAAAGAAGAGAGTTTCTTGCACCAAATGTTTAAACCTTAGTGCCTGCAACTGGTAAGAGTAATGTTGGCCAGAGAAACTCAGATATCAACAGTATATTCTGAAGTTGATTCTTAGCTTCAAAACAACAGTTGCGGATAGTTCCGGCAACCTGAAAAACCGATAAAGATTCAGTATAACATATGTTCAAACCGATAAGGAACTAGTATAACATATGTTCAAACCGATAAAGATCTAGTACAACATATGTCTAAACCTATAAAGAACTAGTATAACATATGTTCAAACCGATAAAAAGATCCAGTATAACTTACATTCAGACAGATAAAGAACTAGCATAACATATGTTCAGACCATATAACATACGTTCAAACCGATAGAGATCTAGTATAACATATGTTCAAACCGATAAAGATCCAGTATTACTTACATTTAGACAGATAAAGAACTAGCATAACATATGTTCAGACCATATAACATATGTTCAAACCGATAGAGATCTAGTATAACACATGTCTAAACCTATAAAGATCTAGAATAACATATGTTCAAACCGATAAAGATCTAGTATAACATGTGTTCAAACCTATAAAGATCTAGTATAACATATGTTCAAACCAATAAAGAACTAATATAACATATGTTCAAACCGATAAAGATCGAGTATAGCATATGTTCAAACTGATAAAGATCTAGTGTAACATATGTTCAAACCGATAAAGAACTAAGTTTTGAACATACCCCTTTCTTTCGCAACTGATTTGTTGAATCAAACTGTCTAAGAATCTGTTTTAGTAATCCTCTCTTTGGTTCAAGTAACATCTTTCTTCCAGATTCTGTTTTAGATATGTTTACAAGGATTGAACCAACATGCTCAAATTGATCATCTGTTACATAATAACAACAATCTTTCATCAAATTCCACACAAATCATAACAAAATTTTCTTCAATTATGTAACCAAATTAGGTAAGAACATACCAGAAGTTTCACCAGAAGATCTGCAAAATGACCTAACAAGCTTCATAATATACAATCCTTGCATTTTCTCATCCTCAATCTAAACCCAAATTCAACAAATCATACCCAAATCAGACTAAAAAAAACTCAAGAAAATCTTGTAATCAAACAAATTTAAGCAACCTGAAGCAATGAAGAAACACCATCATCTAGTTGTGTAAGATTCACTAGAAGCATAACAAGTAATCTGGCAATACAAGACTCAAGCTTATATAACATATCCATGGCTACTTGAATCAACCCCATTGTAATCATCTTCTCAGCTAATTTAGTGTTCTGAGAAAGATTTACAAGAGCCTGAGCTGCTGGCTCTGAAACTTCCTGAAATCAAAACATTCAATTTTGATCAATTAACATTCAAAAACCAGAGAATTTTGTGTGTTCTTGGAGTTAGGTTTAAATACCTTGCTTTCACTTAGAAGATTAGAGAGTGATGGAAGAAGAAGCTCAGAATACTTTGAAAGAGATTCTAAACCTTCCTCTGAACCAGTTAATCCACTAACGATTTCTACTGCAGCTTTCTTCACCTACAAAATTGAACAAAAACCCTAGAAATTGAGACAATTTGGATCCCTTAGCTCAGAAACAGATGAATTATTGTGAAAAGAGCTTACAGGTGGAGAAGGAGAAGATAAGAATTCAACAAGCTCTTCCAGCTCCGTCGCCATCTTTGAAGAAAAAAACGATAACAGTGAAGTTCCTAAAGAGCTCAATTCACAAACAAAAAAAAATCGAATTTTTCTTCTCTGTTGGCAATATCTCCGCCGGCGAACTCGAAAACCTTTAAGGGTTTTTGTCCACGACTAAGCAAACACCCTCAAGTCAACCAGAGGTTTATGTTTTCTATTTTGCCAAAAAAAAAAACTTCAGCTTTGAAAAAAAAAAAAATTACTTGAGCTTCTAAGCCTTCTATGGTGTATTGAGAGAAACTAAAGATGGAAGCTTGCTTAAGATATTCCCGAGGAAGTTATCTAATTGAAGCCATAAAACCTCTCGGAAGATTCTCCGCCTCTCTCCGATCATCTTCTGTCTCTTTTAGCACTGGTCAGTTTAACCTACATTGCTTCTGAAATTGGGTTTCGATCAATTAACAATCCCTAGGAGCTAAAATTGGAGAAATTGACAAACGATTCTTGGCCCGTTTAGCTTTATATCTCTGGGTTTGTTTAAATTCAATCAAAAACTGATAATATTTGTTGTGAATGCAATCCAATCAAGAGTCTATGATGGTTTCTTGCTTGATCCAAGTGAAATTAGGGTTCTTTAGAATGGGAATTTTGATTAGCGATTGTGAGCCTTTCTTATGGATTTCATGTAAAAACTGAATCTTTTTCTGTGTTTTTTGTGAAGGGAAACCGATCAAGAGAGCTTATGATGGTTTATTACTTGATGCTGGAGGAACTCTTCTACAATTATCAAAACCTGTTCATGAAACTTACGCTTCTTTAGGCCAAAAATACGGTCACTTTCTTACACTCTTTAATCTCTACAAAAGAACCCACTTCAGTTTACGTTTACTTATTGCATTTGTTGATCTAAAGTTTGTATTTTTGGTTTCAGGTCTTAAGACAACTCCAGCTGAAATCAAACAAGGATTCAAAAGAGCTTTTGCTTCTTCTTGGCCTAAGAAGTTGCGTTATGAGGTCCTAGATCCTTGAATTCTCTTTCTTTACTCTCTCTTAGATTTGAAGATTCGATCTTCGAGCTAATTTGTTAAACCATGGTCACATTGTATTGTCAGGGAGATGGAAGACCATTCTGGAAGCTTGTTGTTTCTGAAGCTACTGGTTGTTCAGACAACGACTACTTTGAAGAAGTTTACCAAGTAAGTATATATAAAAACAGTAGACAACAAGCTTTGATCTTCCATTGAAATAAAGCTTTTTCTTCCCTCAGTATTATGCAAACGGTGAAGCTTGGCATCTCCCAGAAGGAGCTTACGAAACAATGTCAAATCTGAAAGATGCTGGAGGTTAAATTGGTAGATTTAACTATGAAGTTACTTCTCTTTCTTGTGTTTTTTTCTTGTTGATTTCATGAAATCGGGGGTTAGATGATTGCAGTTAAGATAGCTGTTGTGTCGAATTTCGATATTCGGCTTAGAAATCTATTGAAAGATCTTAATGTCATACACATGTAAGCAAGATCCTATCTATTTCTTCACTTGTCATTAGTTTAGAGTAGAAATTGGTAAAATGTTGTTGAATGTTTTTGCAGGTTTGATGCAGTGATTGTGTCCTCTGAAGTTGGATATGAGAAACCTGATGAACAAATCTTCAAAACAGCTTTAGGTATTTTTTGTGTTTGAAGTGTTGTTTTTAATATATAGGGATTATGATATTTTAGACCCTGAACTATTTCAGTTTGGTGGAAAAAAACTTTTATCAAAATAATTTTTTTAACTCTTGAACTTTGATTTGTGTTTTTTAAACCCTAAAACTTAATAACTTGGTTTTTTAAACCGAAAACTCGAAATTAAAATTATAATATATATATATATATATCCAAATTTAAGTTATATTTTTGGGTTAAAATTTGAGATTAGAGACTAATTTTGTGTTTAAAGTTTAATTTTGGTTTAAAAAAAGTGTTATCAAAGTTTAAGATTTAAAAACCATTTTGATAGTTAAAGGTCTTTTTCACCAAACATAAATAATTTAGGGTTTAAAATATCGTAATTTCTTTTAACAAGCAAAGGTTTTTGCAGCTTTAGAGATTGAAAAGACTTGTTTTTTTTTTTTTATATTTTGTGTTATGTAGAAGAAGTTGGTGTAGAAGCAGAGAGAGCAGTGCATATTGGAGATGATGAAGAAGCAGATAAGATTGGAGCAAATAACGTTGGAATTACTTGTTGGTAATCACATCAAAATTGTTTAACTTTATTTTGTTAAAAGATTCTTAGTTTTTGTGATCACTTAGGCCATCTTCAATGGTGTAACCCCATTTGGGGTTGCTATAATTAAAATTAATTCAAATAAATAAAAATTTTAATTAAAAAACTTGCAAAATAGAGAGAGATAGGAAGAGATGGAGAGATAGAGAGAGAAAGAAGGTCTCTTAAATAAGAGGTTTAGTAAACTTTTTTATTTTAGTTTTATATATTTTATTTATTTTTTATTTTTAAAACCTCTTAGCAACTCTCCATTGGAGTTGCTCTTATGTGTTTTGTTTGAGGAAATTTTCAGGTTATGGGGTAAAGATTTGAAGACATTTTCAGAGATTCAAGATCGAATCTTGGTTTCTTAATTTTGAAGATTCTTTGATTTTTCAGACATTACAATGTTTGAATATTACAAAACAATGTTGAATAATGGTTTTAAGCAGAGCTTTAAATATTTTTCTTTTGAATGTTTCAAAGATTCTTGCAATCACAATTTTGCCATTGATTAAATCTATTTTTTAGCTTTTTTTTCATAATATAATTTTAGAATCATACACTTAATGTTTTTTTATTAAACATAGGGGTTGATTGGTTAACGACTGTGACCATAGATTGTTACCGTTAAATTGATACTGTATAAATATAATTGTGACTTTTTGATTGTCGTTTTAGTTTATTTTAAAAAATTATAAATATGTAACTTTCAAAACTTTAAGAAAACTAAGAACAAAATTAAAAAAATAGACTGTGAGAATTTTTAGGGCTAGTTATTGAAAAAAATGTGATTGGGGAAAATTATGTTGTAAAAGCTGTATGAGAACAGCCGTAAAAGTTCATAGCCAATCACCCCATAGTTTCTTTCGAATATATTTTTATGATTTTTATTAATTTAAATTTGGAAAAAAAATTTACTATTAATGAAACAAAAAATTAAGAAATCAGTTTTGATGAGATAGAGGATTATATTTTAATCGAAATTAAAGTAAATAGAAAATTTTAAAGAAAACAATGTTAGTTTCAGCATTTTTTTTCTTCACCTTTAATGGGCCTATTTATGGGCTTTTAGAAAAGCTCATAGACTATTATTAGCTACCCTAATTTCAATTTCGTTTGTATATATATACATATTAAAGTCTGTTAGGTCATTTGGTCTTCGTTGAGCAGCCGCGTGTTTCAGGAAGAGGGAAAGTTCAGACGCCATGGGAAGAAGTAAGTTTCTCCATCTCTCATGCGTTAGAGTTAGGGTTTTTTCCTTGTACTAATTATCGTTTGATTTCTTATACCGTTCTTCTTAAATCAATTAATCGTGTGTCTCGTGATGTTTCGAAATTCAAATTTCTCGTTCTCTGAAGTTTAGAGTTAGGGTTTTTTTGTGTTTGTTTGATTTATACCATTGTTTTTTCAATCAATCAACCGATTGGTTTTGTGATTTTGCGATTCTGCAAATGAGTTTTTATGCGTTGGAAAAGTAATTAGGGTTTCTAGCTCACGTTTGGTATGGATTGTGGTTTTGGTCTCTTATGATTTGTTAATGGAAGTAGAAAAAACGTTTCTCTTTTGTAAATCTTCATTGCTGTCCGGCGTGTGGATATATATTGGTTAGACTATTTTTTTTGGTGACTCTGCAAATGAGTTTTTCCTCCATGGAAAGGGATTAGGGTTTATAGCTCATATGTCTATATAAAATTGATTTGTTCTCTTATGATTTGTGTTAATAGATATAGAACGGTTTGATTCACAGATAAAAATATTCGTTTTTGTATTTATTGTGGATATATATTGGTGGCTAAAGCTCTGATGCATTGCAGGACCGGCTAGGTGTTACCGTCAGATCAAGGGTAAGCCATACCCAAAATCAAGGTACTGTCGTGGTGTGCCCGATCCAAAGATCAGGATCTATGACGTTGGAATGAAGAAGAAGGGTGTTGATGAGTTCCCTTTCTGTGTCCATTTGGTTTCATGGGAGAAAGAAAACGTCTCCAGTGAAGCTCTTGAAGCTGCTCGTATTGCTTGCAACAAGTATATGGTGAAATCTGCAGGAAAAGATGCTTTCCATCTAAGAATTAGGGTTCATCCATTCCATGTTCTTAGAATCAACAAGATGCTTTCATGTGCTGGTGCTGATAGACTCCAAACTGGTATGCGTGGTGCTTTTGGAAAAGCTTTAGGTACTTGTGCTCGTGTTGCTATTGGACAGGTTCTTTTATCTGTTCGTTGTAAGGATAACCATGGTCACCATGCTCAAGAAGCTCTTCGTCGTGCTAAGTTTAAGTTCCCTGGTCGTCAAAAGATCATTGTCAGCAGGAAATGGTATCTTAAACATTCTTTAATCTCTCATCTACATGTTCTAAATCCAATTCAAGAAACTCATCAAGTATTGTAAATCTTGTAGGGGTTTCACTAAGTTTAACAGAGCTGACTTTGCGAAATTGAGGCAAGAGAAACGTGTTGTTCCTGATGGTGTCAACGCTAAGGTAACACAACATTTGATCTTTGAAACATGTTTCGTTACTGAAATTGACAATAAAACTTGATTTTGAAACATGTTTTGTTAGTGAAATTGATTATAACACTGTCTGCTTTATGTTTTGTTCAGTTACTGTCGTTAACATTTGATTTTGAAACATATTTCGTTACTGGAATTGATTATAACACTGTTCTACGTTTGTTTCTGCAGTTTCTGTCATTAACATTTGACTTTTGAAACATGTTTTGTTAGTGAAATTGATTATAAGACACTGTGTGGTTTATGTTTTGTTTGTGCAGTTTCTGTCATGCCATGGACCTTTAGCTAACCGTCAGCCAGGAGCTGCGTTCTTGCCAGCTCATTACTAGAGTTACCGGAGCTGTTAATCTCCAGTCTTGTCTCCTCCGTTGAAGAGTGTTAAAACTCTGTTACTTAAAAGTTTTTATCGTATCTTTGGTGTTGTTTCTGTTTTAGTTTTGAGCACATTCAATATCTAAATCTTTGATGACTTTTTTATTGAAGTTTTATAATGATCTTTAGCCTTTTGGTACTTAATTTTGGGTTTTTAAGATAATTTGAATCGAATATTGTCAATCAAATTGAGAAGTTTAGGTTTAAATTATTTTAGAGTTCACGAGCTTTTTACCAAAATTTTAATCCTTTACACACAAATAAATCAAGGTGTAATTCAAAGACAAATGACACAAGAAAATGCCAAGAATAATATGTATTTTTATTGAATATAGTAAATCAAATGAAAAAAATATATATATATAGTAAATCAAATTAATTTTGTTTAAAATATAGGAAATTTTGAAGTCTTTTTGCCAAAGTTGAAATTTTCGCCTAAGCCGTAAAAGAATTTGTCACATAAATTAAAAATTAGAGACTTTTCTTTAACTATGTTAATTATTTTGAGATGTTTCAAACAGAAATTTTTTTTTTTGTTGCCACAATATTTTTTTAAGTCGAATATATCAAATCAAATTTGGTAATTTTAGTTAAATTATTGGTGTAATTTTACAATCTTTTTGCCAAAATTGAATTCATTTATACAAAAGAAGACACAAGTTAAACAAAAAAAAAAGACACAAGTAAACACCAAAAACAGAGTATAGTAAAGTAAATTCAAAGACAACAACTTATTATAAAACCTGTTTTCTGATTCTTTCTCAAACCTCAACAACAGATTCTTATCTGATTTCTCTAAAACACATTAACCACCACAAAAGATGATTCTATTCAATTGAATTATAATCAAATAAATAACAACAAAAACATTAAAAAGTTTAAATCTTGAAACTACCCATCACCAAGTAAACTCTCAAATCCCCACTGCAAAATCTTCTTCTTCAACAACCCATCACTGCACAATTATAAACGAAATTTGATGAATGTTTTCTATCAAGTAATGTCCAAATCGGTGGCTCACCATTCTCACTTGGTACCCATGAATTCAATTCAATATAACCTCCACCGGAGTTCTTCGGTCCCCCGATCACAACCACCCGATCCCCGCACCCTTTAAACGCTAACCCCCAACCATTAACCGAGTCAGCTCGCTCCGGTAACCTCCCCAAACTAAACCATTTTCTACTCTTTTTATCAAATTTCCTCACTTCCATATCAGCATGATCTGCAGCATACAATTCATTATTCACTACTGCAACTAAAGGAGGAGCTTCTGCAGCTCCTCCTCCTGCATTTCCATGGCTTCTAGGTGGTGACATTTCAGCTATCTCACTCCATTCTCTCTTCTCTAAATCAAACTCTTCACCACAAGTCAAAACTTTACAATCTTCACCTCCAATTCCACCAATTACATAAAATTTCCCATCCATGAAAACACCAGAACACATCTTTCTTGGTTTGTTCATATCAGGAAGTGTAGTCCAAGATTGTAACTCAGAGTTATACATTTCAGCTGAATTCGAAATCTTGCCACGAGAATCGCAACCACCTGCGAAAATCGCAATCTCTCCTAAACTTGCTGATCCAAATAAACACCTTGGAGAATTCATTTTAAGATCTGAAGACCAAGAATTTGTTAGTAAACTGTATCTATATATCACATGAGATGAATAATCATCTTTGCCTAATACAAGTAAATCTGTTCCAACCGCAAGAGATTCTTTATCTGCACACATGAATGTTACACTAGATGGCATTCTTGGTAATTCCATCCATCTTCTTTCAATGGGATTAAAAGCTACCCATTCTAAAAGCTGACATGAGAAGTAAACCCAATGTTCAATTATCCCATATTGTTTCCTTAATCTATAAATCTCACCGCTTTTAACCAAAGATCGAAAACTTCGGTTAAGAGATGCAATTGAACCGTAGTTAGATCGAGAACATCGGATTAAACAACTTATTGAGTTGTCTCTTCCTATGTAATTGATTAATGATTCCCCATCAGAATCACCTTGTTCTTGATCTTGTTCAAGAACTGGTTCTTGTTCTTGTTCAAGAACTTGTTCTTGATCCTGTTCTTGTTCTTGATCTTGGACATTGGAATTGGGGGTAAGATCAATGGAGTTATTGATTGAAAACCCCATTATAGAGTTGTCTCTTCCTATGTAATTGATCAATGAATCCACATCAGAATCACCTTGTTCTTGATCTTGTTCAAGAACTTGTTCTTGATCTTGTTCTTGGGGATTAGAATTGGAGGTAAGATCAATGGAGTTATTGATTGGAAACCCCAATACAGAGTTATCTCTTCCAATGTAATTGATCAATGAATCAACATTAAAATTAGCTGGTTCTTGTTCTTGATCTTGAGATTGGGGAATGGAATTGGGGGTGAGATTAATGGAGTTACTGATAGAAAACCCCATTAATCTAAGGGATTTGTGTTGTTTTTCAAGGTCATCTTCAACTTCTAAAGGTCTTTTACCATTGTTGAGCTTAGTTTCAGAGGAATTTTCATCATCATCATTTCCTAAAGGATACATGTAAGACCAATTGGTTTCTGAAATACAAGAGCTTGAGAAAACCCTAGAAATCAAATAAGAATCTCGTCTTCGATCTTCCAACATATCTGAGAAATCACTTAAATCAATCACACAAAAAATCACTCAACAAGTTTCAAGAATCTGAAAAATCCCTAAATCAATCAGCAAAAAACTGATCTCAATCCAAGGATGAATCAGAACTCAGAAATCAGAAACCCCCAATTTCAAATCAGCAAGAACACAAATCTAAATCATTAAAAAAGTTTTCAGATCTCCAGATTCCAAAATTGAACACCCAATTTTGACCTAAAAATTGGGAAAAATCAAAAACCCAGAAAAATCAAACCAACGAAATCGCTGATTCCGATCTGCCCATGGATTCCGAAACCTATAAACAGAGGAAGAGAAGCAAAAGGGAAAAAATCTTGAAAAAGGGTAAAAATGAAAGAGAAGAAATTAAAATAATCAAAGACTTACGAATTAGATTAAGAGATTATAATAAAAAATTTATAAAGAAGAAGAAGAAAAATCTGAGCTGTTTCTGATCATCGCGTTTCTGTCGTCTCTCTCACTTTCTCTGCGAATCAAAGTGTGAAGCTTTGAGTTTCTTTTGGAGGACAAATTCAACTTTCTCTCTCTTCTTTCACTTTCTCTCACTTGTTTATTCTTTATTAATTTAAATTACGGTTAAATTGCTTTTTAATTAAGTTTTTTTAAAAAGAATCTAAATAAAATATTATAAAATTAAATAAAATGATGCTTTAACTGTTATATTTATTTTTTCAATGGTCAAAGAGAATTTAATTATTGCATGTAGTAAAAGTGTGAAACTTCATTTATGTCATAAGTTTTTTATTATTATTTATTACTTTTTTTACACATACAATATCAAATTTATTAAACTATTTTTGAATTACAATTTTTTTATCCGAAAAAAAAATCGGTCTATTTCTTTTACTAGATTTCTCTTATCATATTTAAGATTATATATATTTATATTTTATTATTGTATATTATCTTAAATATCATA
>KE151808.1:73117-105729 GCA_000411095.1 Aethionema arabicum | reverse complement strand
TATATATGTATATTTAGTTACTTTAGAATATCAAATTCTTAGTATAATATACCTATAATATATTGTGGATTAACATTTACATTGGTGAATTGAAGAGGCACATAATAACAAAAATACATATAACTCTTTTTTATGAAAATAAAATTAACTAACATTTTGCGGAGAATAAATCAACACTAAAAATTGAGTTAAAAAAAAAAAACAAAATTCGACGCTAAAAATTAAAACCGAATTTATATGAACCGACTCTATAAATTAGTTAACAAAATTTGATCGATTGGTTTTTGAACCACAAAACTTGAAAAATTATGTTGTTTAAAGTTTGTAAAATGTAGAAGAATAAAATATAATTATATAGTGTAAAAATATAACTAAAATTCATAACTTTAAACATGAAAAAAGTGAATAACAAAGGAAACAAATTAAAAGATGAAGTTGGTAAAGNCATTAGTACTAAAGCAATAGATAGAGCTAAATTATATATATATATATATATATAGTTCACAGGTACTACACAAAATCATTAGACGTCGATCCAATGAAATTGTACATGTGATATATAAATACACACACACACACACACATATATATATATATATATATATTATTTGATATAATTATCTATCAAATTTTATCAAAACTAAAAAGCCAAAAAAGATGGAAAAAAGAATTGAAAATGACGTATTCCGTGGAGGGAATACTTTTATATCTTACCTTTTAAAAATAATAGTTTCATAATTAATATTTTGAAGAAAATTACAAATTAAGAGATCAATATTTGATCTAGATTATAATCACATATAAATATCTACATTACAATATGCTTTTTTTCTCGGGATAGACTTTTTATTTTCTTTTATTTATTTATCTAGTTTTATTATTTTTGTAGAACAAAAAAATAATCACTTGTTAGTTTATTCAATTTTTTTTTGTACCTAATACAAAAAAAAGATAATTTTGTTTTTTTTATGATAAATAACAAATAATTTATAGTGTATAAAGTGAAGCAAAAGGAAGTCTTTTTTTAACATAGGGTTCCATTGTTTAGCAAAGACTTTAATAACTCTAAAAGTGTCTACTCGTGGAACTTTTTTCCATAACATATATTATATAATTTTATTCAATTTATTTGAATAAGTAATGTGATATTTTATGGTGTTTTTAAAATCATGTAAGGTCTAAATATTAGTTTATTAATATTACACATGAATTTCTTATATAAACTATGTTTATTAGATATTTCGTAAGTGTTAAGCCATGGTTTACTGATTTGCTATATATACTTTTGAAAATAAATTTGTTCCAAGTTCATATTATTGATCTAAATATATTTTTTTACTAGTTTATATTAGATTTTACCATTGATTTTTATTAGTTAATTCTTTAGGTGTTGATCCATAATTTATTTGGGTTTATTAGTTTATCTTTAAGTTTATGTTACTTTATCTAAAAATTTGAAAAACGATTATTTTTAAAAACTATGTCTATTCAATGATTTTATAGCCGTTATATATGATTTTCTTTGAATACATTTTATAAATGAAAATATCTCAAAATTTACAATTATAGGCGTTAACCTATAGTTTTTAGGTAACTTTTGAAATAAAACATTTCAAATACTTTCTATAATTTCTTTGAATAAATGTTAGAAATGAAAATATTTCAAAGTTTTCAACTGTAGGCCTTAACCTACAATATTATAGGTAAATATTAATATTTCAATATTTTTTCAAACTTAATTTGAATTCAAAAATTTAATAGTTGATTACAATTTTTTTTTATTAATTTATATCTATGATTTTTTAGATAAATTTAATAAAAAAAAATTTTAAATTGTAAATTTGAATTAAAATTTATATTATTAATCTAAACATTTGTTGTTATCGGAGCAAAGTAGCCTAATGGTTAGGTGTTTTCCTCTGATTCTCCAAAGTACCGGATTCAATACCCATATGTTGCGATTTGTGCAACAATTTGTCTATTGGGTCGGACTTGTGGTCGTTGTAAAAAAAACATTTGTTGTTAATTAATTTTAGATCAAATTCCGAAAATGAATAAATTATTTTTATAATTACGTTTACTCTAAAATTTGGTAGGGATCCATGATTTATAGAGTAAAATTTTAAAAATGGAAAATATTAAATTCATTTTTAGGTTGTTTATTATTGAAGTCAATATAATTGTTTAACTTTTTAAAAAATTCACGTTGTATATTTTTTGTAGCTACATTATTCCATAATTTGTAGGTAACCCATGATTTTCTTTATTTGCAGATTTAAATATTTCATATGTTTCAAATTTTTATTGCAATCAAACGATATCATTGTTCTATATATTATTATGAGATTAATTTATATCAATTTGGACAAACGAATGTATATGTATATATATATATATATATATTAAATATAACAATTTATAATTGTGGCAAGTTGTTAACCTATTATTTAGTAATTACAACAATATTATTATTAGTATCATTGATTGAAATATTTTTTATTTTCTTATAACTATTTATAACATTGTAACTATATTAATTCGAAAATTTTACAAGTTAACCTGCGATATTTTAGATGAATTTTGTAAATAAAACTATTTCATATTTTTCATTTCTTATATTGAAATCAATTAATTTTATTGATCTTCATATTTTTTAATTAATTTTATATCAACTATGTCAAATAAGTAATTTTTTTATGAAGAATTATCTAAAATGCTTTAATTCAACCATTTTTTTTGCAAATATGTCATTTTTGTAGGGTTTACCAATTATACTTTTGGGCTTTGAGTCTATTGTTATAATATTTTTGCAAAAAAATGTTTGAATGAAGAAATTTTCTAAAAATCAATTATGCAAAATGTTCTAATTGAATACATTTTTGCAATTTTTTACAAAAAATGCATGATTAAAACATTTTTGTAAAAAAAGCTTGAATGGGGAGTATTTTTGCAAATCCCCCATTTTTTATCTACGATTTATTGAATAAGTTTTGTAAAAATAATTTTGTTTTACTATAGTGATTAAAATCTATATATGGAGTGGAAGTATTAAATTCGATAATTAATTATTTACGATATCGAATTTGTATTGACACGTGAGAGTCACGTGATATATAAGCGAGTGATCTCTTGGATTTGACTGAGACAGCGAAGCATTTCTGACATATCACATTTTGTGAACAAAACATTTGCTTCAAATAAAATAAAATAATTTTACTGTTATCACTTCCTTTGTGTATTTATATATTTTGATTATCCTCGAACATATAAAACTTAAATATTCTCTCAAATTCTGCACTTTTTAGGTTAAATTTAATTATGTTTTCAGTTTCTATTTTGTATTTTACTTTAACCATTATATGATAAATATTAAGTTTCATAAAATAAGAAAACATTTTAATATTTACATTGATAAATTTAACTGAAATTTTATTTGTTATTTAGTGAAAGTACTTTTTCTTTAGTCTTCATAATATTGTGCATTGCAGCGATATAATAATTTTTCTTCAAAAAATTGAACAATAAAAGCATGAATATAAATATATTTACATTAAATTGGTTAGTATTGATATTAGCTTTGTTTAACAAATAAAATCACTCTACATTTAATTTTCTAAAGTAGATTAAATAATATTTTTAAAAGATAAAATAGTTTAATAAAACTTAGGAAAAACATTTCAGTTAATTTATTAATTAAATTTAAATACTACTGTATATATATATATATATTTTTTTTTTCTTATATACATATACAATAAATAGTAGAAGTAGCTACCAAAATTAATTGCATTCGTCTTGACTGGTGGGAGCTTCTGTTTTGGGGTCTAATATTAAATTGAAACAGCTCATTATTCATGGTTTTTTTATATATCATTAATATTTTAAAGTTTTTTAATTTTATTCATTGAAATTGTAAATAAATTAAAGATAAATCGGGAAATAATTTAAAATTTGAAAGTGCCTATAAGAATTGAAGCCAAAAAGAATAGTGGCTGTTGAATCACGTAACTTGACATGTCTCCTTTTGAGATTCTCTATTTATTTAATTTTTACTTAAATTTAAATAAATTTATTTTGCTTTATTAAACCTTAAAATTAATTTTCAACACTACCACTTGTTCTCCATACACAAATTTACGTACATGTATTCAAATTTTATTTATTTCTATTAGAGTTTATTCAAAAAATATAAAAATCTGCTAGATTTTAATAAACAATTGAGTTTGGAATATATATTTTTTTTATCATGAGTTTTGAATTTTTCAATTATTTCTTCTCTTTTCGACATCAAAATATTATGTTTTTTTAATATAAATAATAATAAAATGGGTTAATAAATAAAAGAAATAAATGGTGTTTTCATGGGTTTCAGCGTTATTTTTTTTTTTTCAAACTTGTTTCATATCGGCGCACTTAGCCAACCATCCGTTGTTACTTTTTTTTTTTATTTCCTTAAAATCCAAAAATTAATTAATTAAACATTACAATAAGCGATAAAGAGTCACAATTAATAAAGAAAAAAATGTTTTTTTTTCTGTAAATTACAAATCTGAAAATAAAACAAACAAAATCCATTTTGAATGACTAAAAAAGACATTTTTTTTTGGGGAATTGCAAAAATGCCCTCATTCAAGCTTTTTTTTTTTAAAATGTCTTAATCATGCATTTTTTGCAAAAATGTTCTAACACTATACCCAACATTATAAGTGGTATACCCTCACATTTTATGAAAAATTTTGGAAAAATGTATTCAATTAGTACATTTTGCATAATTAATTTTTAAAAAATTTTCTCATTCAAGCATTTTTTACAAAAATATCATAACAATAGACTCAAGAGTATAATTGGTAAACCATACAAAAAGAGTACATTTGTAAAAAATGTTTAAATTAGTTCATTTTAAGTAATTCCTCATTTTTTTTTTTAAAAATCACTGTTTTGAGGTAAAAGGCAAAACTTTGAATATATATTTTGTTGTCTGTATTCGAAAAAATCCGTTATTTATTAATTTAATAAAATATGTTTACAAATAGTGAATTATAAAATAATTATTTTGAGTAAAAAAAAATCAAGACTTTACTCATATATATATTCAAACCCACTTCACGTTACCATCTTGGAGAAAAACTCGATATTTGTGAATCATAGGAATTTTTTCGAAGAAATAAAGTGTGAAAATTAGTTTCTTTTCAGAGTTTGTTTTCAATTTAGTTTTGATTTTTTTTTTACAATTTCGAAAAAAAGTTGAGTTTTTTTAATAAAAGCAAAGAAGAGTCTCTTAGTTAGAGAGAGAAGTAAGAAGAAGAGAGATATGGAAATCATCAAGAAGAAGAAGAAGAAAGAACGTCATATTGTTACTTGGACACCAGAGGTCATATATATACACATATATGAGTGTATCTATATATATATAAGTGTGAAAATGTGTTGATTTTACTCTGTTTTCGACTGATTTTTGAAATGGGTTTAATTGAGTTGCAGGAAGATGTTATATTAAGAGATCAAATTACTCTTCATGGAACTGAAAAGTGAGTTTTTTTGGTTTTTCTTGGGAAAGTTTTGATTTTTCTTGAGAAATTTTTGATTTTTCTTGAGAAAGATTTGATTTTTCTTGAGAAAGTTTTGATTTTTCTTGAGAAAGATTTGATTTTTAAAGTTATTTTACTGTTGTTATTTATGATATTAGTTGGGCGATGATTGCATCTAAGTTCAAAGATAAAAGCACAAGACAGTGTAGAAGAAGGTAATTTATAAGTGAAATTTTGATTTTTGTAAAATCAATTTTTACTAAAATCAAAATCAATTTCTTTTTCTGGGTTTTGTTTACTTCTTTTGCAGATGGTTTACATATTTGAATTCTGATTTCAAAAGAGGAGGTTGGTCTCCTGAAGAAGATAAACTTTTGTGTGAGGTAAACTTCAAATTTACACATTTTTTTATTAGGGTTTTTGTGTTTTGATCTTTAAAGCTTACTTTTTTGTCTTTAGGCACAAAGAGTATTTGGTAATAGATGGACTGAGATAGCAAAAGTGGTTTCAGGCAGGTAACAAAACAATCAAAGCTTCATCAAGCAGCTTTAATGGCGAAATTGAAATCTATAAAAACCAAAGTATGGTTTTAATGTTGTGTTGTAGAACGGATAATGCTGTGAAGAACAGGTTTACAACACTATGTAAGAAGAAAGCTAAGTTTGAAGCTATGTCTGAACAAAACAGAACTAGTAATTGTCTGAATTCAAACAACAAAAATATGTTACTCATCAATGGCGAAAAAGAAGCTCATCTTCCTAAGAAAATGAGGTAAAGTAGTTAGTTACCTTTTGATTTGATCTAAAGAAAGCTTTTGAAGTGTTTTCAGATACTGATGATATGTTCTTGTTTGGTTTTGTGTCCAGGAGAAGTCAGATTCTGGTTAAGTCTTGTCCAATTTCGGTATTCGCAACGAGTACTGATCCAAAAGTGACTGCTTTGATGCAACAAGCTCAGCTTTTAAGTTCATTAGCTGAGAGAGTCAAAGAAGACAAAACAGAAGAAAGCATGGAGAATGCTTGGAAGGTAAATCAAGAAACCATAACTTCTAGTTTTTGCTGTAATCAAGAAACCATAACTTCTGATTTTGCTGTAATCGTTTGATAACAAAGATATATGTTCAGATTCTTCAGGAGTTCTTGAATAAAGGTAAAGAAAATGAGTTGTTGAGATATGGAGTACCTGATATGGCGGAATTTAAGGAACTTGTTGAGGATTTGAGGAGTAGTTATGTAGAGAATCCGCCATTTTTGAGGTGAAACAAAAGCTTTGATCTCTGAAGAAGTTTAGTGTTCATGTTTTTGAGTGGCTAACCTTGTTGTTTGATGTTTTATAGGCAACCTGATCTTCAGGAGTCACCAGCTAGCTCTGAGTATAGTTCAGGATCAACGATATTGCCTGATCAAACACAACAAGAACTGTGTACTACTCTTACAGAACATAAACAAGGAGAAGAAGAGTTTAGTTCACCTGTTAAAGTGACACCATTGTTTAGATCTTTAGCAGCAGATATTCCAAGTCCACAATTCTCTGAAAGTGTAAGCTTACTTACATATATTCATGACATAACCTTGGAAGTGTTGTTTTAATCATACATTTTTGTGTTGTTTCTTTGTAGGAGAAGAGCTTCTTGTTAAAAACACTTGGGATTGAGTCATCATCTCCATGTCCAAATGTTAATCC
This sequence comes from Aethionema arabicum, assembly GCA_000411095.1. Classification (NCBI taxonomy): domain Eukaryota; kingdom Viridiplantae; phylum Streptophyta; class Magnoliopsida; order Brassicales; family Brassicaceae; genus Aethionema; species Aethionema arabicum. Next base: position 98,518 of record KE151808.1, on the reverse strand, counting down.
TTCACAGCAACCTACCTGCAAAAGAGTACTTCTCCATAGCTTATAAAACCAAACCAAACAAAACCAACAAAACCGTACTAAACCGGAGTTTTTTTATCGATCTTTTACTTTTTTTCTTAGGCTTGCAGCCATATCGGCCTGAAAGTTTTTGTGATGCAGGCATGTCATGACCTGCATACCTTTAGACTACAATGTTAACGGTAACATTTTAGTCTAACCTCTAAAAGAATCTGCCATATACTCAGATTCAGATTTCTCTAATAAAGAAGGCTTCAAGTGTGTCCTGAGAAAAATTCTTTGGTTTGTTTCCTAAAGGTAAAAGATTCAGATACATCATCTGAGCTTTTTCCTTTGATTTCTTGATTTGTTTTCTTCTTCTCTGTACAAAACATATGTTTATATATAAAAGAAGTTTTTCAGTGTGTAACTCTAACCTCAAAGACATACCATTACCTATAATATAACAAATAAGACCCAGAAATCAAGAATTTACAAGAGGGAAGAGGAAGAAACTTACTTGAATACCTATGAATCTGATGCTGTTTTCTCAAACCTGTAAAAGAAGAAGAAGACAGTAGAAACTAAAATATTTATATTATATATATAAGTGGAAATATGATGTGACTTTGGTTTTGATATATATAGCTTCTTCTAAACATGTTACTAATGTGACTAAGCTTTCTCTATAAGCTCCAGACATCTCTGGGTGTTATAAATAGTTTCCAAATCAAAACAAATATGAAGAATTCAAGATTTTGAGCTTGTGCTCAGCTTCTTCTAAGTCTTTTTCTTCTTTGGCATTCTCTGTAGCTTCTTCCATTTCAAGTAAATTTGGTAAGATAATCCACCAAACACCATTGAAACACATCCCCATTGTTTTGAAGACAGAGGATTGCCGCTTAGAACTGATGATACCACAATGCTTACGAACTTTCGTGTTGTGGTTATGGTCGTGTTAGCTAATGAACCGAATCTGCTTATCGTCAAAAAGATGAAGTTTTGTCCCACTGCACCGCATAGACAGTACATAAGAATGTCCCATGCTGCTTCAGGGTGTTGTTTGCAGAACTGAATAGCTTCGAATCCGCTACCGTGTGGCAATCCAAACATGTAGATCATATTGTATATGGTTCCCCATAAGTTCATTCCCAGCATTATGTCCCAGGCATTAGTTTTCGGGTACCTATATTCATATATATATCAATGTTTATATTCATTTCAGAGATGAAAGAGAGCTTGATGTTTTACTTGAGTAGGTTGAATTTCTGACAGAATGTGAAGAACCATACCTTGCAGTGATGGAATCCTGGGTAGCATTTGTGAATCCGTCAAAGGCGAGGTTTAAGAAGCAAAGCCCGTAACCAAGAGGGGCATTTGGATGTGCTAGCTTGTTGATGGTCTTTGAGCTTGTCTGAAAGCAATTCAAAGAGATTTTACTACCTTTTCCAGACAGAAAGCATAGCAAATGTTTATATTCAAAGTTCAGAAGTACGGATTTGCTTACCTTAAGAAGAGCAAACATGGATACTCCTCCCGCAACGAGAAAGGTGCAAAGATACTCAGGGAGACTGTATCTTATACCATAAACTAAAGAGCCCATAAGCATGACTACATGAAAGAAAAACATAGATAAGAAATACAGATAATCTTGGCTTAAGAACATGAAAAACAAGTTCTTCCGAAGAAACAAAACGATTATGTGTAAATAGACATCTCACCTGGAATCATTTTAGAAGATTTAGCCAGAACCTACAGAAAGAAAGCAAGATTCGCATCAATAATATCTCATCTAAACTCATATTCTGCTATATACTACCTAAGAAAGTTATTGTTTTTGTAATACAACAATGCCTAAAAATGCCTAAATTACCTGAGCTGGGTAACTGATATACTTCAAGGCTTCAATACCCATAGCAGGACCAATTGTATTAGTAATCCCAGCACTCCAGTACGTCCACCATGGTGCTCCACCACTACCTCCATTGGACCAGAGCTTAATCACTGCTCATTATCAAATTAAGAAGAAAAAAAATCAGCTTTATATATTTGTTATCCATCCAATGAACAGACGACAAAGAGTATTTCGAATGCTCACTTATATAAGACCAAACCAAACAGATTACATTCTGAGCCAAGTTCAGAACTGCAAGATGTTCGAATCTCTTTCCATCTTCACCAAATTTCTTCGTCGACCTAATTCGAAACAGGGAAATTTCAGTCCTTGGATCCAAAACAAGTTCCTCTATCAACATCTCTAAAATTCCAATCACTGATTTGCAGTTTACACGAATCACTAACAGAATGTAGACAGTAATTCCAATTATATTAACGATCTAGAACCAATTTCACTCAGATCAATGGCGAAGGAAATATCGACGATTAGACCTAAAATTTACTTACAGAGTCTCTTGAAGAACGCCTTGATAAATGTAGGCAGCCCAGATCCCAGCGACACAGAAAGATAACAAAAACACTCTCCGGAGACCAGAACCGTGAGATTCCATCGCCGATTAAACTCCGGCGAAAACTAAAATCGCGAATATTCGTTATTCAGTTAGTCTGCGATCAAATTCTGAGATCGATCTTAGAGTGGAAACAAGTTATAAGTGTTGAAGGCGCGAGAAGACGTAAATGTTACACGTGTAAGAATATCATTGGGTTAATATTCCTACGTGGCATTTCTTATTGGCTATGTGACGCTTATGAATGCCTATGATGACAAGTCACGCATCTCTGAGATAAAAACTAAAACTACAAGGCGTTTATTTTCCTTAAAAACGGCACATAGTTTTAAATAATCCATACTGTTATTATAGTTTCGTACAAAATAATATTTATTAAATTAAAAAAATTAGTGTTAACTGATAATAGCTTATTTTACATATAATACACCATTATATGTGTAATATTAAGCAAAATTTTATACGTAAAAAAAATTATTATGCATGTTAATATTATTTTATTAAAAGATGGCTATTTTTTAAATATATATTTTGATGCGTACTATGAATATAAATTATAGTAAATTGGTAGTAGATTTTTCAAAGATTTTAGAGAGTCAATAGAGTGATTAATTAAAACGCCACATGTTTAAATATTTACTATAAAATATTCATGAGATATTGCTGGATATGAGTCACTCGCGGTCGTATATAAGTATATAACATATAGTTTTGTATATTATAAACTATATAATGGAATAAACTTAGTTCTTTTGAGCAATTTGCTTAAAGATGCCAAATGATATGTTGGTCCACAAGTGCATAATTTTATACAATTTGCATAAATAAAGTTAAAAAAGGTCAAATGCAAATGTGATTATATCTTGTTGAATGCTGACTTTCTTGGCTCAATGTACAATATTTTTATAAAAATTACATTTTCTGATTCATAAATATATATATGCATTCATATTAAGATTTTTTTTTTCATGTATTAAATATAAATAAATTATGTTTATAACAAATCAATATTTTTCTTTTATGATTTTAACTTTTAGATATATACTATGTCATGAATTTAAAAAATATATAAAGGTATATTTTAATATTCGTAAAATTAATATTATAATATTGTGACATTAATTATTAAGAAAATAAAGTCATCAAATTTTCAAAGTTACGGGCAAAGATGGCTTCTTATCCGTGAGACCCAACACCCATTTTTGTAATATAAACCAATTAAATATTAAATTTTTATATTGAATGTTGAATCATAAGCAAAGACTTTAAGTTTGTTGACAAAATTAATAATAAATAAATACCATACTTTTATATATCTCAAAATTAAAATTAAAATAGTCTTTCATTTTACCAATAAGCTACTTAAATATTAATTTATTTGCATACGTTGCTATAACAAGACAATTATTATAAGTTGGAATCGTAATAATTGCGTGAATATATATATATATATATACACTGAACACAATATTGTAATTTAAATTTTATGTTTCAAATTTGAACTAATAATAAAAACGAGTGAGAGTATATATGAAAACACAATAATTATATTTTCTTATAATTTATTTGAAACATAAAAATGAATATAAAAAGTTCTCCATAACTCTCTCTATATATATATAAAAACCGAGCTATTAATACCACGTAAATTTTGAACTTTTTTATATCTTTTTCCAATTAATCAAACGAAAATTGAAGATTTTTGTCCTTTTCGAATTGATTATATAGGAAAAATATATAGATACAAATTGAAATTTTATTGCTATAAATAAACAATAATATGACGTAAGCATGACGCCAAACCGGATCTAGTTAAATTACCAAAACTAACCTCTTCAATGCTTCACCCAAACAGAGTTCCTTTAAGGGTATTTTGGTCATTTCAGAGCCCAACGACTTTTGCCTAGATTAGTATATATCTTAACTTTGTCTTCTTACAATTCAAAGCTCTCTGTTCTTACTTGTTCTGATAATTTCTTAAAAAATTATTTTTAAAAAAATGGGAAATTGCTTAAATTCATCAGCTAAAGTAGATAATCTTCAAAGTCCTCCAGCTACTTCTGGTAAGTTTAGTTTTATTATAAAAATTATGATACTTTAGAGCTTGAATTATTTCTGTTTGGCAAAAAAATAGTTTCTTAAATTTGATAACCAAATTTTTTAAAATCAGAATCTCAAATTTAGGTTATACTTTTAAGTTAAATTTTGAGATTAGAGTTTAATTTTGTGTTTAAATTTTAGTTTAAAAAATCCTATTTAATTAAAAAAAAATCGATTATCAAAATTTAAAGTTTAAAAAACCATTTTGATAGTTAATTTTTTTTCGCAAGATGGAAATATTCGAATATCTAAAATACTATAATACCTTAGTTATAATATACTAAATTTTTTAGTGTTTATTTAATTTGAATTTCTTAGAGATTTCTCCTTATTTTTTTTTTTTTTAGATTCTTTATTAGATTCGAAGATTCGAAGGAAGAGATCAGATGAAATGAGATTAAGAACACAAGGAGATATATTATTATCATCAAGAAATCTAAAAGCTTTTACATTAAATGAACTCAAGAACGCAACAAAGAATTTTCGTGATGAAAATGTAATTGGTGAAGGAGGATTTGGTCGAGTATTTAAAGGTTGGATTGATGAAAATAATTTAAGTAATGGTTCAAGAACAGTTTCCACCATTGTTGTTGCTGTTAAAAAGCTTAAACCTGATGGATTTCAAGGTCATAAAGAGTGGTTGGTAATGTTTTCAATTTCTCTACCTTTCTTTTTCACTGTTTTTTTTATTGAATTCGTAAAAAAATACACAAATTCTAGGTATGCATAAATGAATTTGTGTATTTTTGCAAATTTGCCACAAATAGTGTAATTTTGCAAATTTACCGGATTTTTTTTTGTCGGATTTGATTTGACCGAGAACCGGATCAATAATTGGTTGATTAAACCGGTTTCAAATCTACAACAAACCGGAAATTTATTTAGAAAATTAGTCATGAATCGCTTTATCTTGAGTTTATTTTAAAATTTTTGTTTTAGTTTGATTTCTTGGATGTATTTTTTTTATGATTCATAGTTGAACCGGATTTTAGTTAGACCGGTTTTAGAAAATGACAACAAATTTTAATTTTATAAACCAACTAGTGATTATATACGTTAATTATTTTGATGTTGAATTTATTTTAATCTTTATTTATTTGTTATTTCGATACTATTGTTTATTTGAATTGGATTGATAATAGTAAAACTTAACCGGTTATAAAACCACAATAAAACCAGAAAAACAATACATACTTGAAAACCAGTAATTTGAATACTCTTTGATTTTTTTTTAATATTTTTAATTTTGAATGACTTTTTGAAATTAAATAGAAATTATATGATATGTGTATTAAATCATTAATATATTGAAATTATATGGTTTTAAAAAATGAAATTACATAGAAACTATACTCTTTCAGTTTTTAGTCCGGTTTAAATTAATTGATTCTGACCGGTTCGCTTATTGATCCGGTTTTCAAAACATTTGCTGACATTTTTGAGTTAATGTATTGGGTTTTTTTTTCAGACAGAAGTGAACTATTTAGGTCAACTAAGTCACCCAAATCTGGTCAAACTAATTGGTTACTGTCTAGAAGCTCAAGATAGACTTCTTGTTTATGAATTCATGCCTAAAGGAAGCTTAGAGAATCATCTTTTCAGACGTAATTAGTTTTTTTACAAATCTTATAATACATTAATTAATTTTTTTTTGTTTTTTTTTTGTTGTCGTTGATTCAACGATTTTTTGATTTTCAGGTGGTGCGCAACCACTTCCATGGAACATAAGAATAAAAGTTGCAATTTGTGCAGCTAAAGGTTTAACCTTTTTACATGAAGCTAAATCACAAGTCATTTATAGAGACTTTAAAGCTGCTAATATTCTCATCGACGCCGTAAATATACTTTCACCTTAAATTTTTTATTTAAATTTATAAACCCTAAATTCTTAAACTCAAATTTAGACGATCTGAATTATTTTCGTTTGGTGAAAAAAACATTGAACTACCAAAATTGTTTTTAAAATTAAGCTTGAACTTTATAGTTGAATTTTTTAAACATAACCGAATTTTCAAAATCAAAATTAAACCATAAAAAATAAAATTACACCCTATTTCCAACATTAAACATAAAAATATAAATTTTAGGATAATTAATTAGTATGTAGTTTCATATTTTCAAATTACGGCTTAAAAAATTCGGTTATTATTATCTAAAGTTTTAAAATTCATTTTGATAGTTTAGAGTTTTATAACAAAAATAGTTAACGTTTTGAAACACTTATCTCATTTATAAACCCTAAATTCTAACTCAAATTTTCATTTTTTTTTCCACTTTTTCCACTCCAATTTTCACAAGAATTAAGCACTTTAGAGTCTTACCTAATCAAAACTAATGTTATAATTTCAGGATTTCAATGCTAAACTTTCAGATTTCGGATTAGCAAAAGCAGGTCCAACAGGAGACAGAACTCATGTTTCAACACAAGTTATAGGTACTTATGGTTACACAGCTCCTGAATATGTTGCAACAGGTCGTTTAACAACCAAAAGTGATGTGTATAGTTTCGGAGTTGTGTTACTAGAACTTCTTACAGGAAAAAGAGCAGTAGATAAATCAAATCTTGGAACTGAATACAATCTTGTAGATTGGGCAAAACCTTATCTTGATAATTCAAGAAAACTTTTTAGAATAATGGATACTAAACTTGAAGGTCAATATCCACAAAAAGGAGCTTATGTAGCTGCAAATCTTGCTATGAAATGTTTGAGTCCAGATGCAAAACTTAGACCAAAAATGTCTGAAGTTGTAATGGTGTTAGAAGAGATGGAATCTGTGAGCAGAATTCGACGATGAAATGTAATCAAGATCAAGATTTGATGAAAATATATATGAAGAAATTGTTTTTGATCTATGGAAATTTATATATGTGTATTTAATGCAGATTTTAAAGAAGTATTTTCTTAAATAAGTATTTTTTTTAAGTATGTAATTTTTTTTGTAAAAAAAGTGTTGATAAAGTATAATAGCATACGATTTTTAAAAGTTTCTTATAACTTTATGAAATATGGTAAGGAATAATTGCCTATTTTAAATTGTTTTTTTCGCTAAAGCCATAAATGCATTTATCTACTAGACATGTGAAAAATAAAATTTGAAAATTGAAATAATATTAGTTTATTTATATTTTGGCAGTATTGCATGTGATGTGCTAAAATCATTTACTCTTTTGTATATTTTATTTTTCTTTTGTTTATTTATTGATAATCTTTTTTCAACAATGATTATTAAGTTCTCAAGAAAACTTGGAAAGTGTAATAAAAATATTGGTTACACTTATATTTTCTTGTGTTTAGATTATTATATTGGTTACAAAATACAATGATAACTAAAATAGCTTTTAAAAATTGAGAAAACGAGAACGAAAAAAAATTATGTCAGATATTAGTTTTTAAAATTTTTTTTTCTTTGTTAAATCTTAATTATGTTATTCTAGTTAAAAATTTTTTGGAATGTTGAAATCATCAAATATAAACGCAATTTTGTATTAATATCTAATTAGTGAAACCGTATTATAGTATTTCAAGATTTTCCAATTTATCAACTGAAATAAATTGATATTTTTTTTAATGTAATTAGTGATGATTTCCTCTTGTAAAGTTAGCTCGTTTTATTAATTAACTCGGGCCAGCTTTTTTTATTAACTAAAAACACATACATAAAACAAAAATAAAGAACTAAAAAAACAACGAGAAATTAAAGGTGGAGATGTAAAGAGAATAAAAGAATAAAAGAATAAAAGAACAATATAGAAACTAGAAAGTAATGTACAGTTCATAAATACTTCTAAAGGAAATAGCTTTACATTTCATAGAATCTTTACACTTATAATTAATTAAAAAAAACACATTTCTTAATCACACCGACAATTAAAAAACGAATAAAAAAAATATATGCTATTCAAACAGATTGATTGTATTAACATATAAATTATATAACTTTAATAGTTCATTTTTTTTTGTGATTTTAATGATTAATTTAATATTTTTTGTCGATAAAACCCAATTTTTTAATCATTTAATACATCTTTTTTTTACTAACTTAACTTTTACTAAAATAGTATTAAATACTAAAATATTAGATCATGTAGAGTTGATCTATAAAATAATCTTATCATAAGAAAATGGGAAGACATGTAAAATTCTTTAATTTATGTTTATAATGCACTTGACGGCGTTAGATTTCTTCAAGACGGTGACTTTGATGAACATTAACGGCGTTATAACTGATCTAGCCTACATCATTACGTCACGTGAGTGAGCACGTGACTTTCTTAGATCTGATTGTGGTCAACTGTCCAAAAATCTTCTTACTCTGTTGACTTTTACTACAAAACTAATCAGCTTTTTACTTATGTTTTTAAAAAACTTAACATTTTTTAAATACAAAAAATAAGTTAATTCTGGAAATTTCGGATCAAGATTAATTAAATAATAGTCAGATATTTATAATTTTCATGTGGATTTTACGTTTTTTAAGGATCTAATAAATTTTAAAATTATTTATCACTTTCTTCAAAGCAGTAAAACAGTCTGTCAATGGCCATACTAATTTTACATATAAATTAAAAAAAAAGAAAAATTTATTTATGGTCTTCTTCACATCACTACTTCATTCATTCTCTTTCTCTCTCATCCCCAAAAAAATGTTTATTTCTTAAATTTTCCCGAGAAAATCTGTCTCTGTTCATCAAAAACCTCAAGAATATCTGTCCATTTACACCTCTTCTGCATTTTGTCTTGGTTTACTTTAATCAAATCATTCTAATCTCAGAACCAAAGTGGCAGATTTGTTCCTTTAGCTGAAACAAAAGAGTCTACTTTCTCTTTAATTTTCACGAGAAAATGCAGAAGAGTCTGCTTTCTCTGTAAATTTTCCCGAGAAAATCCAGAAGAGTCTACTTTCTCTGTAATTTTCCCGAGAAATCAGAAGAGTCTACTTTCTCTGTAAATTTTCCGGAGGAAATGCAAAAGAGTCTGCAATCTCCGTAAATTACCCGAGAAAAATCTAGAAGAGTCTACTTTCTCTGTAATTTTCCCGAGAAAATGCAATTAGAGTCTACTTTCTCTGTAAATTTTCCCGAGAAAATGCAGAATCACCTTAAAAGCCATACCTTTTTCCTCACTTTCCTTCTCCTTCTTCTTCAATCATCAATCTCAGAATCTCAGCTAACATCAAATGAAAGAAGAACACTATTAGAAATCCAAAAACATCTACAATATCCACTTACTCTTAAATCATGGAACAATTTAACCAATTTCTGTTACCTTCCATCTTCTCCTTCCGTAACAATCACATGTTCCAACGGTCATATCACTGAATTATCAGTCACCGGAAACAGAACCGTTAAACTCACCGGAAAATTCTCCAGTGACTCATTCTTCACTGTTCTTACAAAACTCTCAAACTTAAAAACCTTATCTCTTATCTCTCTTGGAATCTCCGGTCCTCTTCCAGCAAAAATCATTAGATTATCTTCATCTCTTCAATCTTTGAATCTAAGTTCTAATTTCATTTCTGGAAAACTCCCAAGAGAGATCTCATCGTTGAAGAATCTGAAAAGTCTTGTTCTAATGAACAATTTGATTAATGGAAATGTTCCAGATCTTAGAGGATTATTGAATCTTCAAGAACTGAATTTATCTGGTAATAAACTTGGACCTGAGATTGTACCTTCACTTGCAAGTAACTTAATCACACTTTCATTGAAGAACAACTCTTTTGAATCCAAGATTCCAGATCAGATCAAGAAGTTGAAGAATCTTCAAAGCTTGGATCTTTCAATCAATAAATTAACTGGGTCAATCCCAGGATTCTTGATTTCGCTTCCTTCGCTTCAGAATCTAAGTTTGGCTCAGAATTTGTTAAGTGGGTCACTTCCTAATTCATCATTATGTAACTCCAAGGTTACAACTTTAGATGTTTCTCGGAATCTTTTAACTGGTAATCTTCCATCTTGCTTAGCTTCAAAGAGTTTCCGAAATCGGAGAGTGATCTACTCATTTAATTGCTTGTCTTTGAATGGATCTCCAAACGCTAAATATCAGCGACCTGTAACATTTTGTGAAAACGAAGCTAAACAAGCAATGGCGGTGAAAGCTGTTCCTGAGGATGAAGAAGAGAAAGAAGAGTCAGGAATCAAATTGGGATTATTGATCGGTATAATCATTGGCGTGATGATTGTTTCAGGAATTTTAGCTGTGTTGGTTTTAGTTAGGATGAGAAAATCAAAATCGAGTGAAGTTGAATTCGAAGGAAACAATGATCAGAGACATACCTTGGATAAAGTCTCTGTTTGCAGCACTGCAACATCAAAGACAGTACCTGATTCAAGTACTTAGAAATCTTTAGAATCAAAATTCATAAAAAAAAACAGTAATTAATGGAAAGTGTTCTTACTAACTATCTTTGAGTCTTCTTCACTGAATATAGGACGTGTGCCGCAGACTATGAGATCTGCAGTGATTGGTTTGTCGCCGTACCGAGTTTTCTCCTTGGAGGAAGTGGAAGAAGCAACCAACAATTTTGATGCAGCAAATCTCTTTGGAGAACAGGTAAACAAAAAAAGCATGACATGTACTAACCTTGATCTGAGTTTTTGATTGATCTTTAGTTCTGGTTTTGAAACAGTTATACAAAGGTTGTCTTAGAGAAGGCATAGCAGTGACAGTAAGATGCATTAAGCTGAAACAGAAGAGTTCACCACAGAGTTTAGCTCAACAAATGGAGGTTTTATCAAAGCTAAGACATATACATTTAGTTAGTGTTCTTGGACACTGTATTGAAACTTACCAAGATCATCATCCATATGCTGGAAGCACCATCTTCATCGTCCAAGAATACATATCCAACGGATCTTTGAGAGATTTCCTCACTGGTAATAAAACCTGAAAAGAGCAAAAACAAGAGATTCATATGATTTTTTTTGAAGGGAAACTAACTTTTTGGAAATATTTTGGCAGATTGGAGAAAGAAAGAAGTGTTGAAATGGCCTCAAAGAATGTCTATAGCCATTGGAGTAGCTCGAGGGATACAGTTCCTGCACACGGGAGTAGCACCAGGAATCTTTGGGAATAATTTAGATATCGAGAATATTCTGCTTGATGAAACATTCACTGTAAAAATCAGTGGCTATACTATTCCTTTATCATCCAAGGTATTAAAACAACCAGAGATAGCCAAGACTGCTTCAATCTCTGGATAATATAACATTTTTTTGGGGATTTTCAGGTTGGAGCAGAGAGCCCTCTTCAAACCAGAAGTAATCAAAGGTTTTGTATTGTATATCTTTAGGATATACGAGGAAATAATGTTTGCTTTCTTCTCAGATTCTAAGTCTCGTTGCCAAAACTTTGTGCAGTAACGAAGATGGAGAGAAAGAAGATGTGTACCAGTTTGGAGTGATACTACTTCAGATCATCACAGGCAAAGTAATGGCAGCAGCATCTTCAGAGCTGGGAAGCTTAAAGCTTCAGGTCTGTAATATTTCAGACATGTGTTTATTATCAGAAAAGACAAAAACCTTTAAACACCTTTAAATCTTTCTGCAGCTGGAGAATGGGTTAAGAGACGAACCATCAGTTCTCCGTAGCTTGGCAGATCCATGTGTGAGAGGAACATATGCGTACGAGTCCTTGAGAACAACCGTAGAGTTTGCCATTAACTGTCTTTGTGAAGATCAAAGCAAGCGGCCATCAATAGAAGATGTTGTCTGGAATCTGCAGTACACAATTCAAGTACAGCAAGGATGGTCAAGTAGTGGAAACCTCGGACTTGGTGGTACATAAGATATAAAGAGAAATGTCTTCATCATCCTTGAAGCAAATAGAGAAAAGTCAACGACACATTTCAAAACCATAAAAGATGAATGTAGTTCCCAAAGCGAAGCATACCTGGAAAAGCTGCAGAGCAAGCAAATGTTACATACACAAAAATACTCAAATGGGACACAGATTTTGTAACAACTCAACATAAAGAATATACTTGTCAAGCTTTTGCTTCATCTCGAGCGGCCACAAAAACTTGGAATCTTTGTAAAGTTCTGTACCTGTATGGAGAGCTAAGGCAATTCGAAAACAAATCTTTTTGTGACTTTGGTACCTAGCAAGAAATTCAGAATAAATATATACATAAAGTAAACAATTTCAGAAGGTTTTGATACAAAGTTTTGTTTTAAAGGATGCTGGAAAACACAGAAGAAACATTAAAGCATCGAAATCACTAAAGAGTTTTGCAAACTTAAAAGACATGAATGGAAAGAGAAGAGAAAGCTGAGAGCTGAATCATGACATTTTTGTGAGAAGGATAGAAGCTACAAGCTTACAACTAACTACTACTAGTCAGCAGTCCAGCTTTGCTCGACAACATCACGCACTCTTCTGTTGTACTCGCGCTTGCTTTCGCTGTACATTCGAGCAGCTTCCGAATTTGCAGGAGAATTCGGATTAGGGTCACACAGCAATGACTGCAATAACAAAGAGAGACATGGATCAGAGCAGAAGAGAGAACTTCAAGATTATGTCACACAAAACTAAACTTTAAATCCATTAGAAGATGTCTCTATGAGACATCAAATTTACCTGGATAGAGGTAAGTATAGCAGCAACGTCATATATTGGACTCCACTGGTTTTGTAAAATGTCCAAGCAAATACTCCCATCGGCATAAACTGCAAAGCACAACAGGTAGAGAAGATGAAGCTTCATTGGAGGAAAATGTTGAACATTAATCATTTGGAAGAAAAGACAATGGATTGTGTCTATAACTTACTATTGGGATGAAACATCCGTGACACAAACCGAACCGTTGGTGGTTTATTTGGATAATCTTCAGAGAACTGCAGTGAGAGTTTGAAAGTACCTGAGAAGAGGATCATGCAAGAACAATATCATCAAGATGCTAAAAATGTCAAGACAATTGATCCTTAAAAGATTACAATAACATAGCTTTACCTCCATCCCATGGTGTATCATCAGGCCTGCAAATCCACAAGACAGAAGATGTAAGTACAGAAACTAAAGGATTAAGAAACTAAGCCAATATCAATTTCCTTGTCTCATTACCCAAATATAACAGCGTTCCAGAGCATAATATTGTTGTCTTGTGGAGCACCACTTATTCCAGCAGGAGGATCTTGCTGCAACCTCTTGAAATCCCTCATCAATCTCTTCCTCGCTGGAGTCGACATCCTTCTTCAGTCTATAAATTCGAAGAACCAATAAATATCCATCACTCTGAGCTCTGAAAACTTCTGTACAAATCTCGACAATTTCTACTAAACATGGTCGAATCAACTGATTCCACAAGGCTCGGGTAAGATAACAAGTGATAGATAGACTCTGCCAAGTCTATGACCTAAGACAGCTCATTTGAACAGGATGAATTCACCGACGAAAGATCCATCACTCTGAGGTCTGAAATCCGTGAATACTGGCAATTTCTACTAAACATGATCCAATCAGCTGATTCCCCAGGCCTGGGTAAACTTATACCTAATAGATTCAAATCTACAAAGCCGATGACCTAAGACAACTTACTTTACCCTAGAAACAGTTCAAGTGGCATCAATTCACCATAAACCTCAAAAAACAACAAGCAAAACTCATAAAATTCACGGATCCAGCTACGAAACATAGAGGAAAGCGATAATTACCGTAGAAAGAGCTCTAGTCGTTGAGCAACAACCAGCGAAAAAACGTCGTGAAAGCAATACAAGATTTAACAGCAGAGATGCGATTGATGAACGCCGATGGATGATCAGAGAAGCTGCGACCGATTGGAGATGAGGTCGTCGGCGATTCTCGATGAGAAAAAAAAAAGAAAGGATTGTGAAGAAGCTATAAGAGACGCAATGAATGGTCTTCTAGAAACTTGCTCCTCTCTCTCTCTCTCTCTCTCTCTCTCTCTCTCTGACATATCTGTAAAGTCAGATTTGCTTTAACCCAAAGTTGCTCTAAACCGGATTTAACCATTAGGGCGAATTATACTATTAACCGGACCTAAACCAAAGTTTCTTAATTTTTCATTAATAACTGTTTTTAATTAAAAAAAATTATGCGTTTAATTCAGGGGAAAAGATTAAAAAAAAACTTCTATCATCGTCTAATTTTAGATTAATATTTTATTTGTAAAATACAATCAAATTAAACTCAAAATTAACACTTTCTAACTAAAATCAACGAATTAACGTAGATATTTGACAAAACCGAGACCAACATATATTTAATATTAAATTAACAATTTTTGTGTAACATTTCTCACATATCACTCATAAACCCTTGAACTAATTATGATTCTAAATATTTTTATTTTTACATAAGAATCGTAATTCACAATACAATAAGCTAAAATATCTATTAACACTGCTAAATTCAAGAAAATTCATAGAAATTTTTAAAGCAATTGATCAAATGATATAAGAAAACATTATTTTATAGTAATTAAATTAAACACATTAATTATCTTCTTTTTTATAAAAAAAACACACATATAGCTTCTAATTTTTTGTTCACACTCTTCTAATTTTGATTTACATATACATATGTTTTTAGTATTTAAAAAATAATAATTAACATGAAAATCTTATTGAAAAAACAATGAAATTGTAAAAAATTTATTCAATAAATTTACAATACATATATAATAATACAAAAAAAAATTACAAAATATTAATAATTTTAAAAAAACCTGCCCTAGTCAATCAAGAACAAAGCAAAACTTTTTTTAAAAAATATACAAAATAAAAATACCATTAATACAAAGAGAAAACACTCTTCTCGTTGCTTTCTCTTAATTTTTTTTACCAAAAAAAAAAGTATTTAGTAACAAAAAAAAATCAGCAAGGCTTGCCCGGTTTACACCCAAGTGCACCTGCATCTATGGTTAATTTCCGAACCATATGACCCGGTTTAGGACGAATTTTAAATTTGTTTGGTACAGGATTTTCAGGTGCAGGAGTCCATGCATTTGGTTTACCAGATTGCACAAAATAAGCTCCATTTAAAAAGTAATCTCCATGTGATTGCCAATTCCATGTTTTCCATTCTACAAATGGTGCATATTCTCTTTTTGTAACCTGTCAAAAAAATTTAAAATCATATAAAAAAATATATTTTAAAAAATACTACTCTCTAGGTTTCATAGTATATAATTTTTTTCAATAATAAATAGCTAGAAAACTAAATTTATCACTATTTTTAAGAGAATAATTAAGTACAAGTAACAAGAATAGGAAAAAATTGTCAAAATTAATTTGTATTTTTTTTTTTTGGTTTTGAAAATTTAAAACATCAAATAAAAGAGGACTATTATTTAATAAAAAGTAATATTTCCTCTGTTTCACAATATAATATAAGTTTTGTAAAATAGCAATTCTATGTTTTAATCATCTTTGACATAAGTAATGTTTTAAAACAAAAATCACATCTTTTCTCTTTTATTACTTTAATTATTAGAAGAGAAATTTTGTCAAACAATCTGAAAAATTTGCATATAAAACATAAAT
Source organism: Aethionema arabicum (assembly GCA_000411095.1). Lineage (NCBI taxonomy): Eukaryota > Viridiplantae > Streptophyta > Magnoliopsida > Brassicales > Brassicaceae > Aethionema > Aethionema arabicum. Next base: position 82,453 of record KE151808.1, on the reverse strand, counting down.
CATGGGGAAAAACATAAATCATAAAAAATTTACTAAAATATATAAGAATTTTTCTAAATTACACTAATTTGATATATGTTTTGTAAGAACACGTTTTTTTAATAAAAAAATCACACTTTCATGAATAAAAATTACTAAAATATATGAGAATTTTCTAAATTACACTAATTTGATATATGTTTTGTAAAATTCATATAATCTGTATAAAAACACACACTTTTATGATTATTTTTTTTTGTTTTACGATAAATTCTAGAATTTAATTAGATTTTAGGTTTAAGAGTTAAATTTAAGGTTTAATACTAAGATTTTAAGGGTAATTTTGGTCAATCAGTGTGTATAAAAAGTGTATATTTGAAGAAAAAAAGTGTATTTTTGAAAAATATAAGTTAAGTAGTAGTATATTTACCTGTTTGGCTTCTTCGTTGGGTGGTGCAATGAAACGATTGCCTTGACTTATAATGGTAGGGTTCATATTACCACCAATTGCATACATTTCCCAATGTGTATAGTCATTATTGACCACATGAATCAGACCAAATCTGCATCTTGGCATTCTCTGTTCAAGTCTCTTACCAAAGTGGTTAAACGCAACTGTTATTTGCATCTTCTTGTCCATTTCATCTGTATCCTTTGCCCCAAACAACATCACCTACACAATAATACAAAAAAAAACACATAATAAAACATTCTATAATGTTTAATATACATATATATATATGTATAACAAACATGAAACCATCATAAAACATTAATGTTTAAAGTCCGACGAATTTCCGAGGAAACTGCATTTTCAGTTTTCCTCGGTTTTTTCCGAGGAATTTGTTCCCTTCGGAAATTCCTTTGGAAAAAACAGTGTTTTCTTGTAGTGATTACACGTGAGAAAAAGTAAAAGATTATGTTTTTTTTTATGTAAAATTTTTGTTTGGCTTCACAAGATTAGCCAAAAATGTTTTAAGTGTTTTTGATTGTATAAAATAAACATGAAAACCATCAAAATAAATACTAAAAAAAGAAAGTAAAATCAAGTTCTTTTAGGGGTATATTTTTTTTATGTTTGGTGTATTTGAAAACTCAAAATCGATCCTGGTTTCATGTAATAAACTTTCACATAACAAAATATATATAAGAAAAAAGAGAGAAGTAAAACTAGGTCTTTTATCAATTCATGTATAATAAACATGAAAAAACAAATTACATAAAAAAGAGGTAAATTCAGAGGAAATCTGCAAAAATACACTTTTTACAGAGAATTTGCAAAAATACACAAATTCATCAGTGTATATTAAAAACACCATTATCTCTAGAATTTGTACATTTTTTAAAATAACACCCATCAAAAAATATTTTTTTTTTTGCAAATCCTCTAAATTTATAGCTTATATCAATATATATAATTTCATTTTAAGAATCGAAAAATCCATGAAAATTTCTATAAAATCTTTTGTTAAAATATAGAGCAGATATATGCATAAAATATGGTTCTAAAAATTGAAAGCTCTAATAAATCTCTCTCTCTCTCTCTCTCTCTCTCTATATATATATATATATAAAAAATATAATAAAATTTGTGGTTATATTTACCTCAGGATGATCAGTAAAATGACAATTAGAAACAGTAATAGCAGTAGATCCTTGAATTGCATCAATCATACCATCAGCACATTTAGACATAGAAACATGATCAATCCAAACATTTGTTGCTCCAAACAAACTAATCCCATCTCCATCACTTCTTGTCCTTTTACCAAAATGATCTTCAGCATCTCTTATCATTCCTCCTTTACCAGACACAATATTCTTCACATATATGTTATGTATTATAACATTATCCACAAATTGTAACGTTAAACCTGACCCTCCCATTATATAAACACTTACTCCTCTTCCATCTATTGTTTTATTACTTGTTATTAGCAATTCTTGTTGTAATCTTATTAACATACTTCTTGCAAATACAATCCAAAGTGGTCTGTTTCTTGTTACTGCGTAACGTAAAGTTCCCGGTTTCGGATCGAGTAAATCGTCGTCCGAGGCATCGGTTACTTTGTAGAAACGACCGGCTTTGCCTCCGGTTGTTTTTCGACCGAATCCAAGAACGCATTCGGTTAATTTCTTGCGGTTTTTCTTCCATGTTGGATCGCATCGCCAACATTTGTCGATTGGGTTGTGAACTATGCATTTGCCTTCGCGTTTCTTGAGTTTACGCATTTGTAAAAGGTCTCGTCTTGTGTTGAATTCGGCTGCGTCCACTGATCTGAAAGAAAGGGAAAAAAAAAACTAGGTTACTTGTGGAAGAAGTTAGGGTTTGGTGAAATTAGGGTAAAAATAACCAAGAAAATGTTATTTAGTGGTTTTCTTGTGGATATGTGTAGAGACGGTTCCAAGTAGATAAGGCCGACCCAAGACAAAACCAGATAAAACATTCGCCTCAACTACAAATTATACCGGCTTCCGGTTCATATATTTACCTATCTAAATTTTTATTTTTTTTAATATGAAATACCGGCGCTAATTTTGAATTTTACTTCAGTCCCCGTATTTGAAGTAGGAAACTCTCTAAAGACCAATGTTTTTGGTCTTACGTTTAATAATTTCTTTTAATGAATATTTTTTATAATTTCAATTAAAATTGTTCGTCTCTTGCTTCGTTAAGAGGAAAGTTTTCACAAATTGATTAGTGACTTAAAAAAAAGGACACATTTTTATTTTTGACTAAGGTGTCAACCCTCTTGAGTATGTGCTCCAAGGATCCACGGTTTGGAAGAAATTGACATAATTTATTACGGATATTTACCCGTTCTGATTTCAAGGTTTGAGGAAAATATATGGGTCATAGGACCCAAAACTTTTGCGGTTTATAAAAAATAAAAAATTAGGGTAAAAAGGTGACTTACAAGCCGACATGGTAATTTAAATGATCTGTGACATTAATTGGATCTGGATGATAAGATTCAGATGTTTTTATTAATGCTTTTTCTTGACGTTGAGTCCAATATTCATCGAATGGTTCTTCAACATTGGATAAAACCGGTGAAAATAAAGTGAAAATGATTACGTAAGTTCCAAGATACCAAAACGCCATCGTTTTAATCCGGCTAATTGATCAAAGCCGGTGAAATTTGTTGATTTTCCGGTGAGTATTTGAGCGGCGGAGACGGTGATGGCTTTTTACTCATAAAGTTTGGATATTGAGATAGAAAAACGTCAATGAGAGGATTAACAATTAATTAATGGGGATTAATTGGTTTATTAAATATTTATTGTTCTCTTGTGTTATTTACAGTAAACCAATAATAGATTTTTTTTGTACCTTTGTTTTCTCCTTATTTTTTGGGGGGGATATTTTTATTTTTAGTCTTGGATAATTTTTTATTTTGCAATAATTAATTTATTTTCATTATTGCATGCAAAAACTCTGCCCCAATGGGGGAAAAAATCTCTGCCCCATTCTTATTTAAACAATATAGAAAATATAATTTTATTATTAGAACTATTATAGAAATTGCGCTATTTTAAAGTTTGATATCAAAATAATTTTTGAAACCGTAAACTATTTTTAAAACATTATCAAAATATTTATTTAAACTCTGAAATTGATAATCTAAATCTTTTAACCTCACAGAATTTTAAAATCAAAATTAAACCCTAAAACACAAAATTTCACTATAATACCAAAATTAAATCTAAAAGTACAATTAAATTTCAAGTTAATTAGATTATAATGTCATGTTTAATTTTTTAATTTCGATTTAAAAAATCCGATTATTAATATTTTTAACGCAACTTTAAAATATTTTAATTATGCAAGTATATGAAATTAATTCGATTCTTTTCTGAATTTTTTTGGGAGAGAAACACATCAAATTTATAGTCGTATACAGTGAATCTAAATGGTCCGTGATCATTGAAGACAAACTTTGAAATATAAATACAAAATTAAATTACATAATTTTCCAATAAAAATTGTGTAATTTAAATTAAATGGTCCGTGATCATTGAAGACAATATTAAAAATTCACAAACTTTGAAATATAAATACAAAATTAAATTACATAATTTTCCAATAAAAATTGTGTAATTTAAATTAAATGGTCCGTGATCATTGAANTGTAATTTAAATTAAATGGTCCGTGATCATTGAAGACAATATTAAAAATTCACAAACTTTGAAATATAAATACAAAATTAAATTACATAATTTTCAAATAAAAATTATGTAATTTAAATTAAATGGTCCGTGATCATTGAAGACAATATTAAAAATTCACAAACTTTGAAATATAAATACAAAATTAAATTACATAATTTTCCAATAAAAATTGTGTAATTTAAATTAAATGGTCCGTGATCGATCATTGAAGACAAAATTAAAACTTCACAAACTTTGAAATATAAATACAAAATTAAATTACATAATTTTCCAAATAAAAATCACCATTAAATGTTTTCTCCTACCATATTTTTTTGAAGAAAAGACTGATCAAGAAGAGCTTTAAATGTAAAAAAAGAATTCGAGAAGAAGAAAACTAAACAAAAAAATGAATATGGAAGAAGAAAGATTCAAGAACCTTTTTCTTCTAAACGTTGTCGTTTTATCTTCCTTCTTCATCTTCTTTCAATGTTCAACGGCGGATTTATTCTTCCCAATTCTCACCGGCGGGAGATGGAATCTGCTACAAACGAGTGTAGGTATCTCTGCAATGCATATGCAACTTCTTCACAATAACAAAGTCATCATCTTTGACCGTACGGATTCAGGTCCTTCAAATCTTTCTCTTCCTTCACAAACTTGTCAAAACGGTGACGTTTTTGATTGTTCTGCTCATTCTCTTCTTTACGACGTCGTTTCCAATACTTACCGTCCACTTACTCTACATTCTGACACGTGGTGCTCATCTGGTTCACTTGATAAACACGGTTCGTTGATTCAAACCGGTGGTTACGGTGCCGGTGAACGAACTTTAAGAACCTTTACTCCTTGCGGCGGCGCCGGTGGTTCTTGCGATTGGATTGAAAATCGAGCGTATCTATCTTCTCGTCGATGGTATGCTTCTAATCAGATTCTTCCCGATGGCCGGATTATCATCGTCGGTGGTCGGAGAGCTTTTACCTACGAATTTTACCCGAGAAATCCAGGAAGAGCGATTTTCAATCTCAGATTCTTGGTGGAAACGAGAGATCCGAGTGAGGAAAACAATCTTTATCCGTTTCTTCATCTTCTCCCCGACGGAAATCTCTTCATCTTCGCGAATCGGAGATCGATTTTGTTCGATTTCGTAAATCACAGAATCGTCAAAGAGTTTCCAGAAATTCCCGGTGGAGATAAGAGAAATTACCCCAGCACCGGCTCCTCCGTTCTCCTCCCGCTATTTCTCACCGGAGAAATTAACCGGACGAGACCATCGGCGGAGGTTATGGTTTGCGGTGGCGCTCCACCGGGTGCGTTTTTGAAATCGGCGAGAACGATCCCCAAAATCTTCGTTGGTGCTTCTCGCACGTGTGGGAGATTAAAAGTAACCGACCCGAATCCGAGATGGGTCATGGAGCTAATGCCGATCCCACGTGTGATGCCTGATATGATATTATTACCAAACGGCAACGTTTTGATAATAAACGGTGCGGCTAATGGAACCGCTGGTTGGGAAGACGCTTCAAACGCTATTTTAAACCCGGTTTTGTATATACCGGACGAGCCTGACCCGACCCGGAAATTTGAAATTCTCGCGCCAAATCTAATTCCTCGAATGTATCATTCAGCTGCGCTTCTTTTACCAGATGGAAGAGTTTTAATCGGAGGAAGTAATCCTCACCGGAATTACAATTTCACGGCGAGACCGTACCCGACGGAGCTTAGTCTCGAAGCGTTTCTCCCGCGTTACTTAGATCCGCAATATTCAGGTATTAGACCGTCGATTCTTACGGTGGAGATCGCCGGAACGATGTTGTATAATCAGGCGTTTTCGGTTACGTTTGTGATTCCGGCGTACGGAATGTTCGCCGGAGGAGTGTCGGTGAGGCTTGTGGCGCCGTCGTTTAGTACTCATTCTACAGCGATGAATCAGAGGTTGTTAGTGCTGCGCGTGAGGCGCGTGAGTCAGTTATCTGTTTTCGCATTTAAAGCTGACGTGGATGGGCCTACTAATTCTTACGTGGCACCGCCTGGGTATTATATGATGTTTGTAGTACACCGTGGAATACCAAGTCAAGCTGTTTGGGTCAAAATAGCTTGACTTTTTTGTTATACATGAATTTTGTTTTTCTACATATATTCATATAGATTTTGATTTTTGAAGAATTTAAAAGATTTTTCTTTTTTGGTGAATTTAATACTAGTTAATAATCGAAATTAGCTTAAAAAATTAATTTCATATTCACAGAGAAATATTCCTGTTTCTATGCACATATAACACATTAAATGATAGTATTGATTTAGTGTATATTATTGTGGATCCACCTACCTTGATTCTTATTATTAATTAGACTATATCTCGCAATTCTACGCAATAAATGAAAACTTTATAATTTTTATTTGGTAATTTAATTTAATAAATATTCACCATAATAAAAGCAGAAAAATATTACATTTCATCGTCGATTTGAAAATGGTAGATAACTGATATTTATTAATTTTCTAACATTTATTTTGAGTCTGTGACCAATAGATAGATTTCGATTCTTTTAGTATATAGTTTTGTCATTATCATGATATAATTATGTGATTAACCCTTGAATTAAACTTGAAAATGTAAATCAATCAAATTAAGTTGAAAATTGTTTTTTTTTCACACAATAAATAGAGGTCTCAGGGTATCATAACTTTCTTGTTTATTATCGACTTTCTTAATAAATGTAATAGTGACGACTCTATATCTTACATATTTATATAGATTTTTATTTAAATGATCAAATTAAAAATGTATACTAATTATATAATATTATAATTGCCTATTTATATGAATTAATTACGGTGTTTAATTAAACGAAATTATTTCTTGTTATATCATTATATTTAATTATTTAAAATAGAGACAATTTATAAATTCGTTGCCAAAATTAACAAAGATTATACATTAATTCGCTCTTATCTTGTGAAGAATTTAATAATGATTTATATAGTTTACATACCTAAATTTTATAACTGAAAATGAAATCAGAAGATTTAGATGGATGCATTAATTAAATAAAAAGGACACGAGATTCATGAATTAATACTATATACTATGTGATATATTTAATATAATTACGACTTCGAATTATTATTATATTTCTTTTTGTATCAAATATTACAACTACAAGAGTCATAGATATATTAAATATTTTCATTTAAAAAATGTATATACTAATAGCTAAATAATTATATGTATTAAAGAGTTAATAATCAAATCGCCGATGACACCAATCAATATTAATTAATTGAAACCGACATACAAAATTTACAAAACCCCATTATATATCTACACACATATATATATGATTAATATTTATTTTAAATTGCATAATATTTTTTGACACAATTATGATACCCTGCAAAAGCTCTAATGATTCAGAATGATATAAATAATAACTTTAATATATAAAAAATGACTACAAGGACAGAAGTTCAGATAATTATAATAAAATATGATTAAAAAAAAATATAAAAATAAAAAATATAATAATAAATTACATAACCCCTAATAAATATATAATTTTAACAATATATTAACCACTATATTAAATCATAATCAAACCATATATAATTATAATTAACACCCTTAATTAATCGTATGATCATCTTCAAGATTAATGTTATTCATGTTCTTGGAGAAGTGATTATGTTTATTGTTATGCATCCAAACTTTAAGAACTTTTCTTTTAACTCCAATTTCTTCACAAAATCTTTGAACAACACAATCTTCTTCTCTTTGTAATTTCCACTCAATTTTCTCTGCAAATCTCAACATTTTCTCCTTCTGTTCTTGACTAAACTTTGTCCTAAACCTCTTCTTCTGATTGTAAGAAAACGTTTGAAGCGGTTTAGACGCTGCGTTTAAAGCGGTTTCTTCAATTAAGTCATTAGATTGATCCAAATTGTGAATGTAATTGTAGTTTGAAACTCCAATTGGCATAATCATTTGTTGTGGTTTGATTTTGTGGATTAGATTTTGTTTTTGGATGATTTCTTTTCTATGGAAGTTTCTATGGCAATTACAAGCTGAGCAAATTAGAGCTTCAATGGAGTTTTCTTCACCATTAGGCATAAATTCTCCACATCCATCAAGTGCATTGCCTCCCATGGCAGCTGCATGATTCTTTAAACATTCTTTGTATTTAATTATGGGATTTTTTTTCTTATTTTTGACATTGATGTTGATGTTGTAGCCTACATGATGATGATCTTCAGTGCCGGTTCGAAAGTTATTGATGCCTAAAAAAAAAAAATTAATGGTTCTTAATTATAGAAAATTTTTATAGATAAGATAATAAATTAAATAAAATGACACAAATTTAGTTGTTTTTAGGTTATAATTATCCAATATTATAATAAATAAAGTAAGGATAAATTTGTGAAAATGTATTATTTTCTGCTTAGAAAACTTCAAATATTTTATATTGTGAAAAAAAAAATTTTAATTATAAAAAAAACTATAGAAAAAATGATATTAAGACTGAAAAAAATATTTTGATGCTTTTTTAACTTTACAAAAAAAATTGATGTCTAAAAATGTTTACTCACTTTCTTTAGGCAAGAACCGGGTATGATGATCTTCATGATGTTTTTGATGTTGATGTAATGATGAGATTGGTGGTGGGTGAGTAATAGTACTAGAGATGTTGTTGTTGTGAGTTGAAAAAGTGGAGTTAGTAGCTTGATGATGATGATGATGATGGTTATGATGATTATGATGGATGATGTGGTCATGACTACTAACATGACTATCATTATCATCATCATCAACATCATTACCAAATGTAGTGTTTAATGGAATGGGGATATCATGATTTTCTTGACTTGCAATTTCCATTTCTTTTATATTAGCTAACAAAAAAAACAAGATAATTATATTAGAGAAAGAATAATTATATAATTAATTAATAGAAAATGATTAAAACTCTTGAAAGGTAGAAAAAATTATTGATTAATATCTTAATAACGACAAAAAATGCTCACTTTATTAACAAAAGATACCGCTTTAAATGATTTCACCAAAAGTTTATATATAATTAAAAAAATTAGAGGATAATTTATAATAAAATGATCAATTAAATACAATATAAACGATGACAAAAAAAAAAAAAAATACAATATAAACAAGAAATGGGTCAAATTAAAACCGTATATTCCTTTATAAT
>KE151808.1:51173-70464 GCA_000411095.1 Aethionema arabicum | reverse complement strand
GTTTTTTGTAATTTTACTAAACTCAACATTTTATTTAATGTCTTTAGTGGACAAAAAATTATTTTATGTAAGATTTTTAGAACAAAAAATTAACAAAAGGTATAAAAAAAGTCATTAGTAAAGTTGAGGATTTAAAAAATGTCATTAGTAAAGTTGAAGGTTTAAAAAAGGTCATTAGTAAAGTTGAGGGTTTAAAAATAGATTTTCAAAGTTGAGGGTTTTTTTTACAAAATGGTCAAAGTTGAGGGGTTTTTTTGCTTTAATCCCTATAAAAAATGCGAATTAGTAAGCATGGGCAAAAGTGTAGAAATGTAATTGTGCATTGGCATGAAAATAGTAATTTGTACTAATTGCTTAATATTTCAGACTTACTGTTCATAGCAATACTAATCATACACTATTCTTTTTTATATATACTTTATTAATTTTTTTTAAAAAAATGTATGTAATTTTTACTGTAATATTGGAATAACTTTTTACAGTATTTTTTTATTTGTTATTATAAATTTATTCAAGTAATAATACAAAAAAAATGGGTCCACAAGAATCAATGACGATAAGTCGATGGTCCAAAATTTTATCACAATTTTCAAGATGTTCGTATTTAATCGTTACACTTTTATACAAATTTTTTAATTTTTGCGAATATCTCCAAATTACACACACACACACATATATATATATATATATTATAGGATACTTATTTATTTATTTATTCATTTATCTTAATTTTTATAATTATAAAAGAAAACACAATATTCTTTACTTATTTATTGAGCTATAAAGATTTATTCCTTTAAAAGATGGGCAATTTTTTTTAAATTAAAAGATGAAAACTAAACGTAATAATCAATAATCTTAAGATTCTTTTAAAATTCAATATATATATATATACATACATTGAGGTGTTTAACGTTTCACATTTTTATTGAAATAAACTTGATTTCAACAAAAATTTAAATATTCGACTATTTTTTAAGATATTTTACAAAAAAAAAAAAATCATGGGTTAACACCTTTAAAATTGGCCACAATATAATATTATATACTCAAAAAAAGTATATTCATTAGAGAATAAACGAAATCTAAAAACAATCATTTAACTTAATAACGTAGAGTTGATATCAACTAAAAATAGGATTAATGTAAATAAATTTTTATGTAACTTTAAATAATTGTGTTTTACATTTTTTATCCAAAACTTATGCGTTAATACCTACATCTTTGCAACAAAAAAAAAAACATAATTACAAGATATATAATATTTTGCCGGTATAATAAAATGCATTTTACTTGTTTCGAATCAAATTATTTTGAATAATTTATGTTAAAAAATATGGAAAGCCTGTAATATTACTCATAATCGCATAAAAACATTAAAATTCAACTAATAAAAAATCGTAATTAACTTTTTTAGATAAAAAATTTGTTTTAAAATTCTCATCATCAAATACTATATGATTATATATAGATATTATTTATAAATCAAAATAAAAATGTTAGTGATAATCACTTTGTCAAATAATGTTTTTTTTCTTTCATTTTAGGGCTGGTTAGAGTAGAATTATGATAACAATATCATTTGCAATATTTTTGAAAGATTAAAAAGTATTTAATTCTACTGATGAATTGTCATCTATTATATTTAATTAATACAAAATTTTAACAAAAAAAAGGTATTTAATTGTGTCTTTTGATTGAAAATATAATTGTATTCTCATGCATTTTCATAACTTTCATGGATAATATAAGTTATACGATACTATTATTTGTATTTTCAAATAATAATAAAACCACACATATATACAAACTATAATTTCGTAAAAATTAGTTCGCGCCATTTAAATTACTTAATCTTAAAAAAAATCTATAAAAAATGTAGTTTTTTTTCCACTAAAAAAATGTAGTTATGAATATATAGTATATATATATATATATTATAAAGTATTGGAATTTTGAATAAATTAATTAATCAATAACTAACATTATATAGTTCATCAACATGAATTTTGTAAGTTCCATCTTTAATTATATATATCTCAACAAATATTTGATTTTAAGGCAACAAAAATATGAATCTTAAATTTCACATTTTATTCATAAGCTTTTCCTATCTTTTGCATGTGTTTTTGCTTTTCTCGCACACAATTTCTCTTAACCTAAAAGTTTGGAGAAATTAAAAAATTAGATCGATTATTATTTAAAATAATCATAGAATTATTAAAAAAAAAATTAAAACCGATTTTAGAGTTTAGTAAATGTGTAGATAACTTAAATAAGCTGAACTGAATTAATCTGAAAAAACACTGACGTGATAATTGAATAATAAACTACTATTATTCATTTTAAAGCTAATTGATACTATACTATACTATACCAATTTATTTTGGTTAATATAATGTAACATGAATCGTCAGTCCATGCCCCATAGGCACATTCCATATCATGATTAGATCTTTTGATAAATTGAAAGAAAAATTATAATTATTATAAGTAACCTTGCTTTGAATCTTCACATTTACAGCTTTTTACTAGCAATTTCCTATGTATATTTTTTTTTTTAAATTAACACATATATACATAAATGCAATACATTTATGTATATACTATAAATTTTGTAAAGATGGAATTTGGGGACCAATTCATGGACCAAATTTATAACCCTATTTACTTTGCATATTATAATTATAAATTTAATTAAATGTTTGAAAAAATTTCATGATGTAAGTAGTGGAGGAATATTAACTTTATTATATACAATCCAAAAGATTTTTGTATTTATATATCTTTTTTATTCTTATCCCTAAATTACCCACCAAAATCAAATGAAAAAAAAATTGAAACTGAAATTAAATTCTCGAGAATCTTTTACTTTTTTTTAAATAAAACTTTAATTTGAACGAAATATTATATCTTTAAAGGAATATGAATCGTCGAAAAAAAAAAAAAAAGGAATATGAATAATAAATAGTTGATTGTTTCAAACAATTTTTTTTTATGTTTGTATTTATATATTACCTATATATTATGTTTATATGTTTAAGTTGGCAGATAAATGATTATACTTCACTAATTTGTATTATAAAATGCGCGTAAGTATTATACTTCACTAATTTACATTACAAATATTGCTACTATATATGTATATTTTTTTTGACGTCACTAAAATATTTTTTTTGACGTCACTAAAATATGTTTTTTATATTATTATAATTGTTGGAAGTATATTATATTATATAAGACAAAAATTGGAAAAGGTTTTCAACAAAGCAAACGCACGATTTCTGGATTTTTTTAACACTATTATAGAGTTTACGTGCAATCAATTTACTGACATCTGAGTTTTTCCTAATACATAGTCATAGTATATTATATTATATACACCATATATATTTTTTGTATTCGTAAATAAATATTCTCTAGGTACAAAATATGACATGGGAATGGAAGTAGCGTGTAAAAAATTATAAATCCGTACATCTATTTATATATATTATATTTTTCTGACTATATTGTGATGATAAATCCATCACTCACCTAACATTACTTGTGATTTTGACAGTAGTATTATTTACTCATTTATTTTTGCAATAATTCATACGAAAATATGATCTCCAAATTTAACCTATTATATACTTTTGCAATAATTCATACAAAAAATGATATCCAAAAATAATCTTTAAGCTAAATAATTGCTAGGTGAAATTTGGAGATCATATTTTGGTTTAAATATTTATACTTGCTTAGATTTAAACAAATCCAAAACCAAATTCAAGCAAGAAAAAATAAACCCAAAACTTAACTTTTTTTGACAAAATTATAAATATACCAGTTAGAAAACCGAAACTAAACCCATATAAACCAAACCAAAGTAGATTTGAGCCTAAACCAATACCATATAAACCGACCTCTAATCGAACCCGGTTTGATTAATCCTTGTTTCTACTCATACATTAAGTGGGCTTGTATTGTATAATTCAGGCCCATTTACTTATGAGGCCCATTAACACCTAAGCTACACTGTACTTGAATTCGTAAGAACCTGGTTTAGCTATACTTTTTTTTTGGCTTGTAGCTGAGTAGAAACACAAACTTGAAGAGACATAAAAGAGAAACATTGATCCAACAAGTTTAAACATTCAACAGAGAAATCAAAGTATTTGTATTCATCAAACAATTTATTAAGACAAACCATGAAAGGTAAAGTAACCAAGAAGCTCTGAGCTTGTATTTTGCAACTGTTTCAAGCATCTGCAACCACACAAGTTTTCTGTGTAAGAGATTTGATACATAGAACACAAACACAGAAGCTATGGCTTGCATATAACAATGACTATAAAAAGTGGTAAGCTTATAGTTATATGAAGTAATATATGCTTTCAGTGTTCATACAGTTTTGATTATAAAAAGTGAAAATGAAGGTATGTAGGAGCTATATTTTCTCTAATATCTTTAAAATTTTATAGATATACAAATTTAGATGAAGGAAAGAGATTGATTTGAAATAAGTACTCAATATATATACTGAATCTAAACACATTCATTCGTTCAAGCATGTAAAAAGTCAGAGCCAACTCCTATGTATATATGCTAAATGATGCAACGAACAAGATTACCAATTCTATAACCTAAAACCAACATTTACTAGATGATGGAATACACAAAAAAGGTATGAAACTTGCACTACATCCAATATCATTCTAAGTCCATGTAATTTCTCTTCAAAAGTGTTCTTCTTAATCTCTACATTAGTCAGGCAATAATCAAGACAAGTGATGTATAGCAGATTCCTGATTCAAATTAATTTTTCTATCAATCTTGATGAAGGCAAACATTTTGACTAGCTCAAGGTGATCTTACTCTGCAAAATCTTAGAGATATCTCTTACGGGAAACACTAATGTCACTATGCAACAATATTCAACAAGATTAACGAACGCAGAGATTAGGAATTCTACAGAGACGAGAACGTAGGATTCAAATTAATAAGATAAACAATCTCTTTGTATTCCTATTCAATGAAGAAATTAGCAAAATTGACCTTCAAGCAATAATCAATGAGTAGGTCAATAGCAATCAGCTTTATGTCTACCATTTCCAATAATCAACAAGATTATCATGAAAATCAGGAAATTTAATGAAACGAGAACATAGGAATCAATCTGATCAAGATGAACCCTAGATAACACCCCTTCTCCGTTTTCAATGAAAATGACAAAATTACGCAATGGGCTATTACCTGATAAAAGAAGATCGATTCTGACTCATTTTCTCTCAGTGAGAGGAAGCAGGCTGTTTCTGGTGATTGTGAGATGAAACCGTGGTCCTGCTGTAGATCTGCTCACCGATGAGGTAGACACAGAAAGCAGCAACTCCGATACCAAGCCCCGGAAGAGCGTGTCTCATTTGATTAGACAACATCGGATGCTTCCTCCATTCATCCCTCCGCCGGAAAAATTCGCCGGTAGGACCCAAAGGCTTCGCCATTTTCTCCGCTTATGTTAGTATCTCCTGCAATCGATTTTAACTTCCTCCGCTTCTAGTGATTCGTTTATCTTATTGGGCTTTAAAAGGTTTCATTACATCTGGGCCGTATTTATAGCCCATAGCTTTAAATTTTATTTAATAATACTTTAATTTTGACGGTTGAGATCTCTTTCAAAATATTAACGGTGTAGATCAAATTTAGCTACAAGAACAAATAAAACAAAGGCCCAAATATGCGGCCCATTTAGGTAATGGCTTATAACATCTTCTCAAGTCTTTGATTTCCTTGGCTTAGCACATTCACTAAACAACGAGAATCTTCTCTTTTTACTTCTCCTTGACCGTACAGAAGCTCCTTTCATCTATTTTTGAAGATTCAGATCAGTTTTCATTAACGCCATTAAAGAGAATCTCATAAAGTTAGTGTAATAACTTACATTTCTTGGAGTCTTCTTTGTATTCCAACAAAAAAGTAGACTGCAAACTCCTCTTCCTGTTCCTTTTTCATATCCTCTATACAAAACCAGAAGACAAATCAAGATTTTTGTTCAGATTTCTTCTGGTTTAAATCAAGATTACTTACAGATTGCTGTTCTTGAAGTTGCTTTTATGGAGTAAGCTTGGTGTTACAGGACAAGCTTCCATACTTTTACATGTCTGATTCTCTTGAAACTCACCAATGTTGGGATTTGTGTCTTCTTGAGGTTTTAACTGATCTAAAGAACATGAATTCTTTTGTAACCAAACAGTTTCTAATCTCTGTTCCTCCATAATCGATTTTATCCTTTGCATTGGAGTTTCATGTCTGTTTTCTTCACTGCTACTTACTTCAAGATCTGAACTAGTTCTGATGATGCTTAGATCTCTACTCTGGTTAGAGTTGAGTAACTCAATCTCAGGTAAGAGAATTATCCTGACCTCTACATTTCGGCGTAAAACTGTTTCAATGGAGTTTGTAATACTGCTTAAAAACCTTTCAGCTCTTAGTTTAACATCTCTTTCTCCAAATGCAATGTAAGCAACTAGAACACCTGCAAACCTGAAGCTTATTAGTATACAAATTGCTTGCTTATCCTTCAAAAATGTGATTTCAGAGGAACTTTAAGTTTACCTTCAACTTCAGTAATGGATAAAAGTTTCCCATGAACATATAACAGCTGCTTCAATGTATTTGAATGACATCTTTCCATAGATTTTATCCAGATATCGTTTAGTTTCTCTGAATCCATGGCAATAGAAAGGAAATTCTCTGAAAGTTTCAGTTCTTGTGCAGGATTTAAGTCTGGTTTCATGGAAGCTGGAGAAGCTAAATTACTACATTTGAGGTCTGATCTTTGTTTGGAAGCCATAGATTCTCTTGAAATGCTTAATGGGTTATCTTCACTACCTTTAAAGCTTTGCCTTCTGCTAGTACTAGGGGAAGCCATTGAACCAAGCTGCAGAAGAGTAGCAGTAAACCATGTGGAACGATCACTAGAAACTCTAAGTTGTTTCTCAGCTTTAGAAAGAAGTTTCAAAGCATGCTTTAGTCTCTCCATATCATCTTCAGTTACTAAAACAAAACCAAACAAGATTTGAGGTCAAGACTTGAGGATTCTAAGCAATTTTCCATGAAAGTAATCAGGAAACTCACAGTTTCTTCCATCAAGAAAGGCGTCGCAGTATTTTTCCTCCAAAGCTTTGTATGCTCCAGCGATTATATCCATTATAAGACTAGCTAGTTGTGACATTAAAGCTATGGGGTCAGCTCCTAGATCTAGTAACTCTCTAGCTTTCTTTACAGTTTCTGCTGTGTTAGAAGACAAAGCTAGTTCCAAAAGTTCGAGTAAACTATCATCTGAAACACCACCAACCTGCATAAACACCAGCAATCACCATTTACTTTACTAAGTCTAACTAGTTCCAGAGGCAAGGAAAAGTAACAGGAAACTTACTAGTTCATTTACTAGATCAGTGGTGATTGGTTTTCCCATCAAGCTTAACTGTTCTAACATCGTTTCAGCATCTTTAAGTGACCCATCAGCGTTTAAAGCAATCAGTTCCAAAGCTTGATCAGATTCCACATCAAGATTCTCCTCCAATGCAATCTTCTTTAGTCTCAAAACTATGTCTGCTTCTTTAAGTCTGTTGAAGAGGTATTTCTGGCACCTTGTCTGAATGATCCGCGGCACATTGTCCTGGTCCGTTGTTACAAACACGAAGACGACTTTCGGTAGAGGATTCTCGAGAAACTTAAGTAAAGATAACCATGCTTTAGATGACAGTAAATGACATTCCTCTATCACAAAAACCTTGTATCTTGAAGAACTTTTTGGAACTAAAGTTAAAAGGTTTTGTAACAGGTACTGAATCTTCTCAGCTCCCTTTTGATTAGCAGCATCAAGTTCCAAGAGATCCTTACGTTTCCCTAACAAGAACTCAGTACATTCTTTGCAGTAACCACAAGGTTTCATCTCTCCAATGGCTACACAATTCAGTGCAGATAAAAAGATTCTTGCAGTTGATGTTTTACCAGTTCCTCTAGGACCTTGAAATAGATACACAGGAGCAATCCTATCTTTCTTTACAGCATTCATTAACGAGTTAACAACAATATTCTGCCCAACTAATTCATCGAAAAAAATCGGTTTGTACTTAGAACTTAAGCTCTGAATATGTTCTGGTGTACTTTCTTCTCCATCTACACTTACAGCCTCTAAATCTCCCTGATTTCTGCAACTAGTAGACCATCTTCTCCCATCTAATCTACTTTCAGCTTCTAAATCAATTTCACCAAAATCAGTCAAAAGTTCATCATCACCACACTCAATTCCTGTACATGATCTTCCTCGACTATGTTTAAGTAAAGGCAAAGTACCTTTAGCAGTTCTTGAAGCAGTTCTTGAAGCAGTTCTTGGGTTCTTGTAACTCCTAGATGAATGTTTATGTCTAGGATACACTGGTTGACTCCCACATAACATACTAGTTCCTGTTCTTCTTAAAGTATCTGAAAAAGAAGGTGAACAACAACTTTTACATCGATCTTTATGTCTTGGATTCATCTTCTTCTTCCAAATACCACAACCTTGCTGTACAGGGAAACCCAAGCTATCCTCTAATTCATCATCGCCGTCGTTTACTGAACTTGTGGAGCTAGGGTAACAAACACCATTCATGGTATATGAATTAGTAGACAATGCTGGTGTACTGTTACAAGTTTGTGAAGAATCTTCTCCTTTCTTACTTACTCTCAACATCTTACAAGAAGAGCTTGACCATTTCTTGCTCTTGAGTTTCGAAAGCAAAGGAGATGCTCCAGTTAGCTTCTGGAACTTCTCTGAATTACTTAAACTCTCTGTATCATCAGAAAACTCATCAGATTCATCTCTTACTACACCTAAACCTGGAAACTTCTTAACTTGTACAGAATTCTTCTTGCTAACATCATTATTTCTCGTTAGATTCGTGTCTTTGAACCTTAAAATCAAAGAATCTGATTCATTACTCTCGTCACTATCATCATTAACATCAAGAAAATCATCATTGAATTCATTATTACCATTTTGACCCTTGTGAGTGTTCCAATTGCATAAGAACACCTTTTTCTCAGTTTGAGCTAGAGACTGAGAATCTCTTGAATTTCCAGGAGACTCCGTGGATTTATAAGAAGGAAGAGGGGATTTCCAGGAGGAAGTGGTGCCTGGATCAGGTAAACCCTTTGCAGCTTTCCTGATTTGAGTAAACTCTTTCTTCAAATGCAATTTACTCGGATCCAAAACCCTAAAATTCGACATTTTTACTCCTTTTCTAAGCTACTTATACAACTACTCTTCGTCTTCCTCGAGCTTTTATCCACATTTGAATCGAAAAAACGGAAAACCCACCAAAATAGTAACCAGTATGAAGCAATTAGAGTGTAAGAAGTTCCGGTAGATGAAGAAATTGAAGAGAGTTAGTAGATTTTCAATGGCGGAAGAAGCTGAAGCTAAAGAGAAGATTATTGAAAAAAAAGTCACGGAATTTTTTAAAAAAGTAATGATTTTAAAATTGAAAAGAAACGTGAAAAAGTGAAAGTTTGGAGGTGAAAAAGAGCGGTGACGCTCGGGATTCTCCTTTTGTCTCTGTTCTCTTTAATTGTCAGGTCTGTTCGTCTTCTTCACGCCTCTCTTATGTCTTCTCTGTTTTTGTCTCCTCTTTGCAGAACCGTGTTTCATTTTATTCATACCAATTAATAAAAATATATATATAAAAATAGTATACTACTATATTTATCTTGATAATTGATTTTTTTTTAAATCCTTGTCATGTTTTTTTTACATTTTTTAAAATGTTTGTTTCGAATTTATAATTTTTTAAAATGTTTGTTTCGAATTTATAATTTTTTAAATCCTTGGCATATTAACAAAATTTCATGTTAAGTAATGTTAAATGTATTTTAAAAAAATTATATTTTTGTTCGTCAATTAAAAATAAACATTAAAAATTTACAAATTTTGAAATATCTCTTTATATACTACATTTGTAGTTGTTTTTGCACGATTTCCACCTTCATCTATTATAATGATCTTTAAACCACTTCGACTTTTAACTCTCGATACTGCAACGTAAAGTTGTCCATGAGCGAATACTGGTTTTAGACAATTAAGAGTTTTTTTCGTAAGAGTTATATTACATAGAAATATATCAATATCTATATTATATATAGAATTATATCTAAATTCTCATGTTTTTTCGTAACAAAATTATTATAAAGAATCATATTATATAGAAATATATCAATATCTACGTATATTAAATATTCTGAAAACATTACTATTGTAGTTAATCTCCTCTTAATTTATTTAATTCAATGTTGTTTTACTGGAAAAATTATATGTAAACATAAAATATTAAAACAAAGATTTACTCCTTAAAGAATAATTATATCGAATTTTTAATATATCTACAAATATTTTCGAAGCATGAATATACATTACGTTAGCATTTTTTTTTCCAACATTAAGTTAGTATGCTATTAAACATTTTTTAATTTGTCAAGTATTAATATTTTGAATATATATATATATATATATATATTTATCTCAGTTATATAATTCTAATACAATTTTTTTTCAACAATACCAATATTATATGTTATATCTTTACAAATGTTCTATATGTTTAAAATATTAATGAATATTGAATATATTGATAACTTTTTTTCATCTCAACGTAATACTTATTGTTCAACTAATGGGCCGTAATGGGCCGTGTTTTACTTCACTGTGTGTCGTCAAATCCATGTCTTGATAACTTCTCTCAGAAGGCTTTGAAACTAGGACTATACCCGCGCTACGCGCGGGGCTGTTTTTTCTATTTTTTGCTTTACATTTATTTTGTTTTGAGGAAATTTAGTTTTACCATACTATAAATTTGTGGGTTTTTTTTTGTGATGTTATTATTTGGAATATATATTATCTGGTTATCGAACAAAAATAGTATTTATTCTTTTTTCTAAAAGTATAATTTGCATAAATTGTTTTTCTCCCAATGATAATAACATGTGTCAATAAAATTTGAAAGATAACATAATATTTGTTATTCATACGGCTTTTAAGTTTGTATATGGATTTTCATAAATTAATATTGTTAATAAAGCCAGTTATATATATATGACAATTATTGTTGTTTAAAAATGAGAAGACTCAAATATGTATAACTTTCTTAAAGTGGAAGATCTTTATTTTTCTTGACAAAGCTATGTGGTAAATTTAAAAATGTATAAAATAATTGTTCATATTAATTAAATTGTTCATATTAAAAAACTGTAATTAAAAAATGTAGGTAGGTAAATCAAACCCAAAAATTTAAAACTAATAATAACATAAAACGATCGCATGATAATCATAGATTCATTTATATAGAAAAAATTTGGCTATTGGTGTATGGTAATCGATAACTAATAATCTATTAAAACTACATGTTGAATTTCGTTGTCCATTGTCTTATTGAAAATGTAGGTTATCTGTTTTGGAATGTGCGGGCGACGACTAATGATCGAGGTGACGACCCCAGTGGAGCTCAAATGTATCTAGAGGAGTATATTTTTAATTCATTTTCGATATCAATCACAAATAATTTTGTAATAATTTAAAATTTAATGTGTTAAGTTGGTTAGTACGAAAAATCTAAAACGATATTAATGTCGATCAGAGATTCAATAATATATGTTATAGTAATTTAACATTAATGGTATGTCGAACACATTTTCTTAGAAAGAGTGATGAATAATTTATTATTTGACACATTATAAACTATTTGATAAAAAATGAGTGGATAATCTTTACGACTTAAGATCAGTACATTAATTAAACGCAGGAAAGATTTAATCATTTTATAGCATGTTTGTTATCGTCCAAACTTCAACATTAACAAAACTATGTATAAAGTATAATATAGGGAAATTTTTCATTTATGAAATTGATACGTGGAAATATTTGTTATAGTAAATGGTAAATATCATTAACATAACATCATTCTCCTCGTTTAGAAAATAGACATCATTCTCCTCGCTACAATACCTATTGAAACAGTACCTTTTAGAAATTGCTGCAGTGTTTACATTGCTTAGCCCCTTCCTCTATCTACACAATTTCCCTACTTAATATCTAAATACATCAGGAAAACACCAAGTACATGGTGTTGCAGGCCTTTACTTCATTATCTTTCTTGTAAAAATTCACGTCTCTTGCTCTTCTTGTAAATATCCACATCTCTTGCTCTTCGTTTTGAATCAATTTCTTATCTATACAATATGGAAAACAATCAACAATTCAACTTGTCAATTGATCAACTTATACCTTTTTGTTGTCTCTTTAACTGAGTTCTGGTCTTCAAGCTTTAGAACAAGCTGTGTAGGAAAATTACGAAAAGGATATCTTCAAAACATCTCTATGTTGCATAACTACATGATTAACCATGTATCTCTTTACTCTTTTGCTGCAGACTCTACATATTAAAATACTTAATAAATAAATAAAAAATGTTTGTGAAGATGGTATATAATAACCGAAAAGAGTATTCAAAGATTCAAGAACCGTCTATTGTTTCAATTCTTGAAACCCTGAAACTGATACATGGTGAAGATGAGGATATTGAAACAAATTTAAGCCCGTGAAAGTAATCAAATGGTTAAGACGGATCGGTGGTCCAAATTGCCCTGAAAGATTTAGAAAAACTTAGGTTTCACATTGGTGCATTCTGCGAGAGTTCAAGTGCTTTTGCCTTACGATGATGATGATTCTATAGTAAATCAAATGACATTGTATGGTTCACCACCAATATCATCATCATATTATCATCTTTCATATCTACCACTTAAATGGCCCCATTAAGATTCTCTAAAGCCCCCAGTGCAGTTATGGCAGCCAAAATATAGCATTCTAACAAAAAGTAAGTTTTTTGCACCACAAATTCAAAAGTAATGGCGAAAATCAACAACACGCCTGATTTCGACTGTCCTTGCTCGCTGAGAGTTGCCGCTATCTTTGAAGTAACACGTATATACCCTATAAAAGTTCATAAACATACAGGCAACACATGTATATCCTATAAAGCTTGGCAAAATTACATAAATAGAGTAAATCGAATACACACTATTTAGCCAGGACATGTAAATACTTAGCATGCCAAAATTAAACACAGCTTAGCACATAACCAATAATTTTATTATGTTTAGTATAGAAGACAAGCTCATGAAAGCAATATAAAAGAAAAACATCAACCTGTGAGTGAGCCATGGTTGGTATGGCATCCACACCAAGATAAGATGAATCATCGTGAAACCTAAAAAAAACAAAATTCAATCAAACCATGAAATCAATCAATTTAATCAAAGAACCTAATTAAAAATCCCAAATCCAATCATATGTTGATAAGAAATACCTCGTGTAGCTTGTGCCTTCTCTCTCTTACTATCTCTAAGCACCTCTACAATCAACAAAAAAACGGAAATATTTAAGCTTCGCAAAGCCAAACAGCAAAAACTGAAATGATCAGAAAGTCCTGATTCAGCACTGAAAGTATGAATAGAAGACTATTTGAAAAAAGTGAGGTAAACCCAAATGAGGCAAGTCGATGAAGTCAATCTTTCAGGCAAATAAACTTAATTTGAAGCAGAAGGTGATGATATACAAAGAGAAATCAAAATCAAACCTTGTGGGGTTGGTTTGGTGCTAAAGATGTGCTTGTTACGCCTGATCTCATTGCTATCTTCCAGTTGAGCCCAAATAAAGTTTAGCTTTGAATCTGACGGATCTGGAGTGGGGAGGGGAGATAGAAGCCTAGAAGGACAGAAGAAGATGTGGAAGTGGTAGGTGGAAGGATGAGAGAATGAGGTATTTACGCTAAGCGTAGAGAGATTGATAATCAAGGTTTTTTTAATGACAATAGATTAGCGGAACGGTGAACGGAAGGGAAAGTAGAAGGTCGGAGTGGGTTACACACCATTCAATGACAGATTTAAAGGTCATTGAAATCTAACACGAGAAGCTTAAACGATCTTACGCTATTAGAGCTAGGGTTTTTTCTTGAGCGATGATGTGTCCAATAAATGCTTACGTGTGAAGTGTAGCTGATGTGGGTAATTATAATTGGCTATTTAAAATTTGATGTGGAGGGCCTCAGGAGGGAGGGTTACCTCCCATTATATAGTATAGATTTGTCTCTACGGACGAAGGTCGAGTTTGGGAATCGAGTCTGATGCTTTTGCTCTCTCCCTTTCTTGATTAAATTGAGTTTGGAAATTTGGGGATATATTTTCAGGGTCTTGTGGAGAATTGGTTATGTAAGGAATGCAATAATGGATATTTATCTGAGGCATGAGTCAGTTGAGGATGCGTGTAAGGTGTTCGATGAAATTACTCAGAGAATGGTTTGTGATTGGATTGTGATGATTTTTGGGTATTGGAAATGGGGAAACAAGGGTGAAGCCTTCAGATTGTTTGATATGATGCTAGAGAATGAATGCCAACGATATCTTTATTTGCTAAGCTTAAGGATTTGGAGAATGCAAGGAGATATTTTGATTGGATGCCTCGCTCGTTCGCTCATAAAAATTATGTTCGAGCAAAGTATTGTTTACTGAAGCCGGCATTGCTTGACATTGTCTACTAAAGATAGATATATTATGTCTACTAGGAGAATCTTTAATGACTTAGGAACGCAGAGTAAACTCGGTCAATTCGAGCAAACATGATTCATGAAACTTTAACATAACTGCATCTGCCTCAAGATTGATAGCTGTAGATTTAAGCTGAGAAGAATGGGAAAACTTATGAAGCTGATTGGGTGTGTAGCAGACAAAAGACGTGATTTCTTAGAGCTGTTGAGAAAGAAGAAAAAGGTCAGATGTCTTATTTTTCTTTGATTCAATATAATAATATATTTTTCTTTTTCCCAAGATCTTATTGATTGACTTACTAAACTCTTTCTATAAAAGAAAAAAACCTACAAAGTCCAAGCAGTGGTTAGATCCCAGTTGTCTTCTTTTGTTCTTATTATTGTTTCTTCTTCTAAATGTGCATTAGTGGCAAAGTAGGTTTCTTGAATCTTGCACATGTGGTTGATTTGTTATAACTGTTTCTCGATTACTGAGTTTTGTCAACTCTCTTAGTATGGGTTTAACTGGCTACTGAAGCATTGAAGACTTTAATGCTTGATTTATAAGGATCCGTTCACGTAGGACCATTTACCTTGTAGATGCTGAATCTTATTGAGACTTTGGAAGTTTTAGTCTTTTAAAAACATATTTTAGTTGTCTTACTCACAAAAATAAACATTTATTTTATTAAAACGTCTTGAACTTCTACCCACCTCATTTAATTCTTTACGGGCCAAGTTGTGTATACAGTGAAATAAAATAAGTTCCATGAAAAGTTGAATTAAATGGTTCTTGCTTGAAGCTTCCTGGTAAAACTCCCTTGTTTTTCACTTTCTTTTGTTTAGAGAATATATATACATATATTCCAGATAGTGAGTAACCACAATATAATTCATTTTCTTGATTACTTAGTTTCAGCTAAAAGCTCTTTGAATGGATCCAAGACTTCAGGAGGCTGCTGAATCCGGGAGCATTGAAAAGTTGTATGCTTTGATTCATGAGGATCCGTACATACTTGATAACATTGATGCTGTACCATTTGTCAACACTCCCCTCCACATAGCTGCAGCTTCTGGTAACTTACCATTTGCTATGGAGATGATGAATCTTAAGCCATCTTTTGCAACAAAACTGAATACAAGTGGGTACAGTCCACTGCACCTAGCTGTGGAAAAGGGCCAACGTGATTTTGTATACTGGCTACACTTTCTTAATCCCAGCCTTTGTCGCGTTAAAGGGAAAGAAGGCATCACGCCTTTCCTTCTCCTAGTGTTAAAAGGATATGTCCATCTCGTGACAGTGTGCCTCAAAACTTCCCCTGAGTGTATCACAGATGTGAGCGTGAATGGTGAGAATGCTTTGCACCTTGCTGTGATCAACGATAGATTTGAAGTTCTCCAACTCCTCACTGGTTGGATCCAGAAAACGAGCCAAAGAGATGCCGACTCATTAGAGCGTTCTGTTCTGAACAGAGTCGATTTCAAACACAACACCCCCCTACACATTGCAGCATCTAAGAATAATCAACAGGTATGTTTTGTTTTCTTCAATTCCTTATTAGCGTCTCTGTTAACAATACCAAAGCTTTTAATTTTCTTTCAAAGGCGTATGATCTGAAATAATACATTTTGTTCAGGCGGTAAAACTTTTGCTACAATGTCGGGAAGTTAGGCGGTACAGAGTAAATAGTGAAGGTTTAACATTCTTTGAGATCTTGAGAAGCCAGGGACAAGAAACAGGTGAAGACTTAAGAAACCAGGGACAACTAACAGGTGAAGACTTGAGAAACCAGGGACAAAGAACAAGCGAAGACTTAAGAAACGAGGGAGATAAGACAGGTGGAGAGTCTGATTTGGAACAACCTGTTCGAGAAACTGAGTCTAAAAAAGAAGCAACTGCTGTCACAAGAACCAAGGAGACGTCTGATTCCTTGAAGTCACCAATCACTTTCTGGCCTCACTTTTTGACTGCCACAACTCGCATAAGGAGTCAGACTTCAGAGGAAGCTCGTGGGGTATTCCTGATCATATGCATTCTGTTAATCACGTCCACTTATCAGACTGGTCTCCAGCCTCCCGGAGGTGTACACCAATCCGGTGGTCCAAAAGCTGGAACTGTGGTAATGAATCTGGTGTTCTTCATCTTCCTTTGGTTTTTCAACACCTTAGGCTTCTGCTGTGCTCTATTTTACACCTTTTGTCTCTTACCACTCAATGATTTGTTCGCAACCTGGTTCTTCTGGATTGGAGTTACTCTGTGCGTGTCTTATGCGGTTGCAATGGCTGTGATCTCACCACACCCTCTTATCTTCCTCTTTGTGACTTTTGCCTTCTTCTTGCTTTTTCTTCTCTACTTAACGAATGAGTTCTTCAGCTATTGGCGGAAGTATAAGAAGATTGATCGAAGCTACAACTGAGCTGGATTTGGAACAAGTAAGCCTTTACCATATGCTATTATTGTGTCAGACTATGCAACTTTATATTTTACTTAACACTAATTTTCATTAACTTGAAACCGAAACTAACAAAATTATTGGTTGAAAATAATTTCAAATCATGAAATATCTAATTACATAATTTCTCAAACCAAACTAAACAAAAGAAAACCTAAATTTTAACCCCTACAAATAGTATAGTAATAAACGTGAAACTAGATTATCTAAAATTCTTTCAACTTTTCTTGTTTTAGAAGAAAATAAAAGAAGAATATAGTGATTTTTTATCCTTTTGGAATAACTTGTTATGTATGATTAATTTATTTTATTTTTGGAATAGCTTCTTGTGTATGGTTCTTTTTTATG
The DNA here is from genome assembly GCA_000411095.1 of Aethionema arabicum. NCBI lineage: Eukaryota > Viridiplantae > Streptophyta > Magnoliopsida > Brassicales > Brassicaceae > Aethionema > Aethionema arabicum. Next base: position 53,060 of record KE151808.1, on the reverse strand, counting down.
TTTATTCTTTTCTTGTTAACAGTGTACCCTACTTTATTTTTTTCTATAGACCAAAGCCATATATACTCGGGATACTGAGTAACCATACTAAAAAAGTAAAAACCATTTTCTTGATTACTTAGTTTCAGCCAATGGATCCAAGACTTCAAGAGGCTGCTGAATCCGGGAGCATTGAAAAGTTGTATGCTTTGATTCATGAGGATCCGTACATACTTGATAACATTGATGCTGTACCATTTGTCAACACTCCCCTCCACATAGCTGCAGCTTCTGGTAACTTACCATTTGCTATGGAGATGATGAATCTTAAGCCATCTTTTGCAACAAAACTGGATACAAGTGGGTACAGTCCACTGCACCTAGCTGTGGAAAAGGAGCAACATGATTTCATATACTGGCTAATCAGACTTAATCCTGAGCTTGCTTGTGTTAAGGGGAGAGAAGGCATCACCCCTTTCCTTCTTCTAGTGTTAAGAGGGGATGTTGATTGTGTGACAGAGTGCCTCAGAACTTCCCCTGAGTGTATCAAAGATATTACCGTGAATGGTGAGAATGCTTTGCACCTTGCTGTGATCAATGGTAGATTTGAAGTTCTCCAAGTCCTCACGGGTTGGATCCAGAGAATGAGTCAAAGAGATGCCGACTCATTAGAGCGTTCTGTTCTGAACAGAGTCGATTTCAAATATAACACCGCACTGCACATTGCAGCATCTAATAATGATAAACAGGCATGTTAATTTTCTTCAATTTCTTTATTAACGGAGTGTGATTTGAAAAGAATCCATTTTTTTTTTTTGTTCAGGCGGTAAAACTGTTGCTAGAATGTCAGCAAGTGGAGCGGAACAAAGTAAACGGTAGAGGTTTAACATTCCTCGATATTTTGAGAAACCAGGGACAGAACACAGGAGGAGGAGGAGAGCGTGATTTAGAATTGGAACAAACTGTTCAAAAAACTGGGTGTAAAGAGGCAGCTTCTGTCTCAAAATCCAAGAAAACGTCTGATTTCTTGAAATCACCAATCACTTACTTGTCTTTCTTCTTCACATTCTTCAGACGCCTAAGGAGTCAGAATTCAGACGAAACTCGCAGCGTCTTCCTGATTATATGCACTCTCTTAATCACATCCACTTACCAGACTGCTCTCCAGCCTCCCGGTGGTGTACACCAATCAGGTGACACAAACGCTGGCACCGTGGTAATGAAACAGGTATTCTTCATCATTCTCTGGGTTTCCAACACTCTAGGCTTCTGTTTTGCTCTATTCTACACCGTTTGCCTTCTACCACTCAATGATTTGTTCACGACATGGTTCTTCTCTGTTGGAGTTACTCTATGCGTGTCTTATGCTGTTGCAATAGCTGTCATCTCACCACACGCTCTTGTGTTCCTCTTTCTCACCTTTGCTGTCTTCCTGCTTTATCTTCTCTACTTGCTGGGTATTAATGTAGCAATTTGGAGCGATTATGTGGAGGATGAACCTCAGCCACAGTTGAGGTGGTTTTGGAAGAAGTAATGTAACATCTCAAAGCCTTCAAAACATTTGTCATTGTTGTGTCAAGTAACTTTGTATTTTGCAAGTAGTGTATCAATTTATGTGTTCAATTTCAATGATTTTACAGAGACAAATAGTATGATTCTAATGGAATCCATATATTATTCTCTATCTCATTCTTGCAAGAACATATAATACTACTAGGTCTTGTGATTGTGAAAGATGTTGATGAAGAAGAAACAGGTGAGAGATGGACTGTTCTTTCAGAGCAATGCATGGTGGAGCAAGGAATCCGGTGAAATTGCTTTGTAATCTCTATAAATTGATGCCAAAATGCAGGAGACTTCACTTTTTATAACATAGTTGGTTTCTGCTGGTGAATAGATGTAGACTTT
>KE151808.1:40210-50708 GCA_000411095.1 Aethionema arabicum | reverse complement strand
TATATATATATACTGAGTAACCGTACTGAAAACCATTTCTTGATTACTTAGTTTATAAACCAAAAGTTGTTTGAATGGATCCAAGACTTGAAGAGGCTGCTGAATCTGGGAGCATTGAAAAGTTGTATGCTTTGATTGATGAGGATCCGTACACACTTGATAAAATTGATGCTATACCATTTGTCAACACTCCCCTACACATAGCTTCAGCTTCTGGTAACTTACCATTTGCCATGGAGATGATGAATCTTAAGCCATCTTTTGCGACAAAACTGAATACAAGTGGGTACAGTCCACTTCACCTAGCTGTGGAAAATGACCAAAGACGCTTCGTAACCTGGCTAATCAAGCATAATCCCAGCCTTGCTTGTGTTAAGGGGAGAGAAGGCATCACGCCTTTCCTTCTCCTAGTTGTAAGAGGGGATGTTGTTCGTGTGACAGAGTGCCTCAAAACCATCCCTGAGTGTATCAATGATGTGAGCGTGAATGGTGAGAATGCTATGCACCTTGCTGTGATCAATGATAGATTTGAGGTTCTCCAAGTCCTTACCGGTTGGATCCAGAGAACGAGCCAAAGAAATTCCTGGTCAATAGAGTATTCTGTTCTGAACAGCGTTGATCTCAACTACAATACGCCCCTGCACATTGCAGCATCTATGAATAATCAACAGGCATGTTTTATTTTTCTTCATTTCCTTATTAGCGTTTCTGTTAACAATGCCAAAGCTTTTAACTTTCTTTGTACGTTTTGTTCAGGCAGTGAAACTTTTGCTACAATGTCGAAAGGTTAAGCGGAGCAGAGTAAATGGTGAAGGTTTGACATACCTTGGTATCTTGAAGACCCAGGGACAAAGAACAGGCGAAGACTTAAGCAATCAGGGACAAAGAACCGGCGAAGACTTCAGCAACCGGGGACAAAGAACAGGCGAAGACTTAAGCAACCAGGGACAAAGAACAGCTGAAGACTTAAGCAACCAGGGACAAAGAACAGGTGAAGACTTAAGTAACCAGGGACAAAGAACAGCTGAAGACTTAAGCAACCAGGGACATAAGACAGGTGGAGAGTCTGATTTGGAACAAAACATTCAAAAACCTGGTTGTAAAAAAGAGGCAACTGCTGTCTCAAAATCCAAGAAAACGTCTGAGTTCTTGAAATCACCAATCACTTTCTGGGCTCTATGTCGGACATACACAAGACGCGCAAGGAGTCGTACTTCAGACGAAGATCGTGGGGTGTTACTGATTCTATGCACTCTCTTAATCACATCCACTTATCAGACTACTCTTCAGCCTCCTGGAGGTCTACACCAATCTGGTGACCCAAAAGCTGGAACCGTGGTAATGAATCTGGTGTTCTTCATCTTGCTTTGGTTTTTCAACACCTTAGGCTTCTGCTGTGCTCTGTTTTACACCTTTTGTCTCTTACCACTCATTGATGTGTTTGAGACATGGTTCTTCTGGATTGGGGCTTCTCTGTGTGTGTCTTATGCGATTGCAATGGCTGTGATCTCACCACACCCTCTTATCTTCCTCTTTGTGACCTTTGCCTTCTTCCTGATTTCTCTTCTCTGCTTTACGTATGAGATAATAAGCTATTGGCAGAAGTTAAAGAAGATTGATTCTAAGCTACGATAAAGCTGGATTTGGAAGAAGTAAGCCTTTACTATATGCTATTGTTGTGTCAGATTGGTCTAACTTTATAGTTAGCATGTAGTACAATCAATTCATGTGTTTTAATTCAATGATCTTAGAGACAAGTACTATGCTTTTGATTGCAAGAACATATAATACTTCTAGGTCTTGTGATTCTACAGATGGTGAAGAAGAAGAGACAGGTGAGATGGATACTTAAGGATTGGTTGCCCTACAGATTTAACGGTAATATTTTTTTTTTTAACATCTGTTTAACGGTAATATTTATTGTTCAAGTAATGGGCTTTTTTTTTCCTACACATTTTTTATACATGTGTTGTTTTTATTTTCATATGGATATATATAACTTTAAACAATATTACTTTGTTTAATAATACGTCGAGAAATAATTTTTTACCGATTTTCGTCCGAACAACTTTTTTTGTTTTGGTCGAAAATCGTTAAAAAGAAATTATTGACTAATTATCCAACACTTTTTTGGTCAATAATTTATTTACCAAATTTCGACCAAAAATAATTTTGGTCGAATACTGATAAAAAAAAAAAGAAGTAAAAACAGAATTCGACCAAATAAAAGTGTTTTTCTTGCGTGGAAGCTTCTTCTTGATAACGTTTTTAAGTTTGTGGTCGAAAATTGACATGTTTTCTTTTGTAGTGTAAAAATGTTTTAACATTGAAGCTTTTTGGGTCTTGATAACTTTTTCTTGTTTACACCATGAGTTAGTATGGATCTGAGATTTCAAGAGGCTACTGCATTTAGAATCATTGTGGAGTTTTGATGACTGATAGTGATAGAGATGAGGATCTGTTAACATTGGTCCCTACTTAGCCTAAGTCTTTGATCCCACGTTGTGTAAATGTCGAAATAAAGTCTTCCATGAGAAGTTTCGATAGTTCTTGCTTGGAAGCTTCTAAGGTTGTCACTTTCTTTTGTTTGGAGAGTATATATACTGCATCTGGATACTGAGTAATCATACTAAAGTGTAAAACCATTTTCTTGATTACTTAGTTTCAGCTAAAAACTCTTTTGAATGGATCCAAGACTTCAACATGCTGCTGAATCCGGGAGTATTGATGAGTTATATGCTTTGATTGATGAAGATCCGTACATACTTGATAAAATTGATGCGGTACCATTTGTCAACACTCCCCTCCACATAGCTGCAGCTTCTGGTAACTTACCATTTGCCATGGAGATGCTGAATCTTAAACCATCTTTTGCCACAAAGCTGAATACAAGTGGGTACAGTCCACTTCACATGGCAGTGGAAAAGGGCCACAAACGCATCGTAAACTGCCTAATCAGGCATAATCCTGGTCTTGCTTGTGTTAAGGGGAGAGAAGGCATCACGCCTTTCCTTCTTCTAGTGTTAATAGGGGATGTTGATTGTGTTACAAAGTGTCTGACTAGATTCCCTGAGTGTATCAAAGATGCGAACGTGAATGGTGAGAATGCTTTGCACCTTGCTGTGATCAGTGGTAGATTTGAAGTTCTCCAAGTCCTCACTGGTTGGATCCAGAGAATGAGTCAAAGAGATGCCCACTCATTAGAGCGTTCTGTTCTGAACAGAGTCGATATTAACAACAACTCCGCCTTGCACATTGCAGCATCTAATAATGATAAACAGGCATGTGTTCTTTTCTTCAATTCTCTTATTAACGTTTCTATTTTAACTATGCCAGAACTTTTTAACTTTCTCTTAACAGAGTATGATTTGAAAGAATCCGTTTTTGTTTTTTGTTCAGGCGGTAAAACTCTTGTTAGAATGCCGGGAAGTTAGGCGGAACGAAGTAAACGGTGAAGGTTTAAAATTCCTTGATATATTGAGAAACCATGGACAAAGAACAGGAGAAAACTCAAGAAACCAGAGACAAAGAACAGACGAAGATTTAATGAACCAGGGACAGAACACAGGAGGAGAGACTGATCTGGAACAAACTATTCGAAAAACTGGGTGTAAAGAGGCAGCTTCTGTCTCAAAATCCAACAAACCGTCTGATTTCTTGAAATCACCAATCACTTTCTGGCCTTACTTATTCACAGTCATAAGACGCACAAGAAGTCAGACTTCAGATGAAGCTCGTGGAGTCTTCCTGATTATATGCACTCTCTTAATCACATCCACTTACCAGACTGCTCTCCAGCCTCCCGGTGGTCTACACCAATCGGGTGACCCAGACGCTGGCACCGTGGTAATGAAACAGGTATTCTTCATCATTCTCTGGGTTTCCAACACTCTAGGCTTCTGTTGTGCTCTATTCTACACATTTTGCCTTATACCACTCGATGACATTTTTGAGGGATGGTTCTTCTGGATTGGAGTTACTCTTTGCATCTCTTATGCTGTTGCAATAGCTGTGATCTCACCACACGCTCTTGTGTTCCTCTTTGTGACCTTTGCCTTCTTCCTGCTTTTTCTTCTCTACTTGATGAGCAATCTTGTAGAAATTTGGAGGGATTATGAGAAGGATGGACCTCAGCCACAGTTGAGGTGGTTTTGGAAGAAGTAATGTAACATCTCAAAGCCTTCAAAACATTTGTCATTGTTGTGTCAAGTAACTTTGTATTTTGCAAGTAGTGTATCAATTTATGTGTTCAATTTCAATGATTTTACAGAGACAAATAGTATGATTCTAATGGAATCCATATATTATTCTCTATCTCATTCTTGCAAGAACATATAATACTACTAGGTCTTGTGATTGTGAAAGATGTTGATGAAGAAGAAACAGGTGAGAGATGGACTGTTCTTTCAGAGCAATGCATGGTGGAGCAAGGAATCCGGTGAAATTGCTTTGTAATCTCTATAAATTGATGCCAAAATGCAGGAGACTTCACTTTTTATAACATAGTTGGTTTCTGCTGGTGAATAGATGTAGACTTTNACCTCAGCCACAGTTGAGGTGGTTTTGGAAGAAGTAATGTAACATCTCAAAGCCTTCAAAACATTTGTCATTGTTGTGTCAAGTAACTTTGTATTTTGCAAGTAGTGTATCAATTTATGTGTTCAATTTCAATGATTTTACAGAGACAAATAGTATGATTCTAATGGAATCCATATATTATTCTCTATCTCATTCTTGCAAGAACATATAATACTACTAGGTCTTGTGATTGTGAAAGATGTTGATGAAGAAGAAACAGGTGAGAGATGGACTGTTCTTTCAGAGCAATGCATGGTGGAGCAAGGAATCCGGTGAAATTGCTTTGTAATCTCTATAAATTGATGCCAAAATGCAGGAGACTTCACTTTTTATAACATAGTTGGTTTCTGCTGGTGAATAGATGTAGACTTTAAGCTGAGAAGAATGGAGAAACTTATGAAGCTGCTGGAGGATTTAGCAGAAAATAAAGGTAATATGTTCTCTCTTTCTTTACATCATTACAAATAATATCTTAATTTTTCTTAAAACCTTTTCCACCTGCAACCTTAAACCTGGGCCAAAGATAGAGACAACAATTCAAACTAATTAACTTAATAAAACCCAACACTGTTTTCATCTAATTTCTTGGGATCTTGCACATGTTCTTGCGTCGAAGATTCTTGTTATAACTTTTGTGATGATGATCCGTTTACTTTGGACCCTACATAATACTTTTATTAAAGAAAAGTTGGATCCTATGTAGATTTTGTGTTACCAAACAGTTCAAATTTCCCCTTACCCTTTCTCTTTAAGTCCCACGTTGTGTAAACGTCGAAATAAGTCTTCCATGATTCAATGGTTCTTGCTTGGAAGCTTACTGGTAAAAACCCCAAAGTTTGTCACTTTATCTTGTTTTAACAATACTATATATATGTATACTCTGGATGTGAGTAACCATTACAGAAACAGTTTTCTTGGTTACTTAGTTTCAGGCAAAAGCTCTTTGAATGGATCCAAGACTTCAACAGGCAGCTGAATCCGGGAGTATTGATGAGTTGTATGCTTTGATTGATGAGAATCCTTACATTTTTGATAACATTGATGCCGTACCATTTATCAACACTCCCCTCCACACAGCTGCAGCTTTTGGTAACTTACCATTTGCCATGGAGATGATGAATCTTAAGCCAACTTTTGCCACAAAACTGAATACAAGTGGGTACAGTCCACTGCACCTAGCTGTGGAAAAGGGTCAACGTGGTTTTGTATACTGGCTACACTTTCTTAATCCCAGCCTTTGTCGCGTTAAAGGGAAAGAAGGCATCACGCCTTTCCTTCTCCTAGTGTTAAGAGGAGATGCCCATCTTGTGATAGAGTGCCTCACAACTTCCCCTGAGTGCATCAAAGATGTGAGCGTTAATGGTCAGAATTCTTTGCATCTTGCTGTTAACAATGATAGATTTGAAGTTCTCCAAGTCCTCACCGGTTGGATCCAAAGAATGAGCCAAAGCGATGCGGATTCATTAGAGGTTTCTGTTCTGAACAGAATCGATTTCACCTACAACACACCCCTGCACGTTGCAGCATCTAAGAATAATCAACAGGCATGCTTTTGTTTTCTTCCATTCTTTATTTACCAAAGCTTTTAACTTTCTTGTAAAGGTGTATTGATCTGAAAGAATCAAAATTTTTGTACAGGCGGTAAAACTTTTGCTAGAATGTCGAGGAGTTAAGCGGAACAAAGTAAACGGTGAAGGTTTAACATTCCTTGATATCTTGAGAAACTTGGGACATAACACAGGGCCAGATTTGGACCAAACTATTCTAAAAACAGGGTGTAAAGAGGCGCCTTCTGTAGCCAAGTTCAAGAGCATGTCTGATTTCTTGAAATCACCTTTCACTTTCTGGTCTCACTTATTTACAATCACAAGACGCATAAGGAGTCTTACTTCAGATGAAGCTCGAGGAGTGTTCTTGATTATATGCACTCTCTTAATCACATCCACTTACCAGACTGCTCTCCAGCCTCCCGGAGGTAGTTTACACCAAGAAGAGATAAGTTGCCATTAAAGGAGTGTTTAAAACACATGATTTCTTTTTTCAGAAACAAAAGATAAGTTAGTCATAACATTTTTTAGACATTTAACAACAAAATCATAAGAAAAGAAGAGACATTACTAACTGTATAAGTTGCAGCTGTCTCAAATCCCATTAAAGAGTTTAAAGCAAGAAAAAGCCTTTTTGATTCTTCTTCTTCTTCTTCACAGTCCCTAATGTTATATATATCTTACCTCTTTTCAAGTTTTGATTCTCTTGTTGTTACTGCAAGTTGGGCATTTGTACTGTTTGATATGTTCAGCTTTTGCAGGTGTGATCCTTACACATTTCCCATGAAACCATTTCTCGCAAACATCACAACAAATCCAAAACTCATCTCCTCCATAATTATCTCCACAAGCACCACAAACTGCACCTTGTTCATCATCTTCTTCTTCTTCATCCTCTCCACTTTCATCTTCTTCTCTTGGTGGTGGAGACATCTTTGAAGCTTTAGTTTGAGATTCAGATTGGCGAGACTGCATTCAAAACCATATAACAGATTCAAGAACCCCAATAGAGAAGATAATCAGAGAAAGAAAAATGACAAATTAAGAAGTTACTTTGCCACTAGATTTGCTTTTGCTGCCATTTTGATTTGCAGACTGATCCTTGGATTGCTTTGAATTGCCAGTTACAACTTCAAAAATGGTTGGGAGATCATTTATCATCTGGAAGAGCCTCTTCCTGAGAATGAATTCAAATCATTCAAAATCAAGATAGCAAATTATACAAGTGTACAGACCATTAAACAATCTTACACTCCTCAGCTATTTAGAGAAGAAACTAGATGCATCATATCATCTTTACAGTTTATACCTCAATTCAATTGGTTCCAGCTTCACGGTACACTAGAATTCATATATAACATTGGTGGGGTTCAGAAAATCTATCTAATGAAGTTCAAAGATAGCAAAATTACAATCACTTCCTTGTGATTTTCCACAGAGGTAAGCCAGAGATTGTTGTTATCAATCAACATTTAAACAGTGAAAAGATGCTAGAACAATGCAGCCACAATACCCATGAGTTTACTACTGTGTGAGCTGAGAAGGAGTCTTTACCTTTCATTCTTACCGAATCCAAAACGAGCACCAAAGTAGAAAGCAACAGAAAGCAGCCATGAATCACTGTGAACTGCAACCAAAGATAGCCAGTCCTTTTCTTGCATTCCATCTCTAGCAAAATTGATGCCTAAAGCTGGTTCTGGAAGCTCAGGAGGAACTTCATCTACAGGAAGATTAACTTCCCATGTCTCATTTGGAAGTCCATAAAGACATAAGTTCTCCTTCTCTGCAATTAAACAACATACAAGACTAACTTACAAACACTTTTAACACTCTAAAATCTTCTTGAACACCAAGAAACCAACAAGAATTCAGATAAACAAACAACAAATTCAAGGGAGTTAGCTAAAACAAGGTTTCTGATAACAAATTCTACTTGCAGAAACAGTTACTTAACAACAATGTAATCCAGTAGAAACTAGAATAATCTAAAGCCTGCAATGAACAAATTCATGAAGGTTAAAGCAATACTTAACGAAAATAACTCACCAGGGTCACACTGATGATAAAACTTCTGTACATCTGCAAAACAAAAACCCTAATTTGTCAAATCTAAGAAAACCCCAAAACGAGTTTAAACATACAAAGTCATGAATCTACACAAGAATACTGTTCTTTGTTGATTGACCAAAAACTCACCTGAAACGAGAGCTTTAATCAAACCAGCTCTTCGACCCCTAAAATCGCTAAATACCTCTTCGACAGTGCGAGGTATAGGATGCTGAATTCCCTCCATAATTTTCAATTTAAACAAGCTTCAAAGATAATTAAACACAGAGAATTGACTTAGCCCAGTGTTTGAGTGTTCCGATAAATCGAAATTACGAGATGAATGCCGAAAAATCAAACCCCAAAATCAAAAAGCCCAGATCGGCTTTTTCTTTGAAACGAAACTATTTACTTGGAATTCGTATTCAGGGAAGAGAAAATCTTTAACATTTGAGAGGAATTTATTACATCGGAAAATTGAAAAAGAGCTAAAAACCCTAAAAAAACGAAAAGGAAATAATGCAAAAGGACAATTTGGGGGCTAATGAGAAGCAAACGAACAAGATAATAGTCACTACATGTTTTTATTTATATATATATAATAAATATATATATATAGTTTTTTTAACAAAATTATTTTTTTNGTTTTTTTAACAAAATTATTTTTTTTTCAGACACAAATTATATTAAAAAATTCTAGTTTTTTTTTTATTTAGAAAATTGTGAAAAATTTTGCATTATATTAATTTATATATGATGAGAAATTTTATTGCAATATACTGTAATACAAAATATTATTTGATATTTTCTTTAACCGGTGATAAATCTGATTTTTATACGTCTTGTAATGTTTACAATAATTTTTCATTTTCTATATTATAATTATAACTAGTCATTAATCTGATTTTTTGGGCCTTAAAATTCCACTTTGGGCCTTTAATAAGCCCAATAACATACATGTGGATAAGGTAACCCATGTGTATAAACAATTTACGTTAATATTCTTGATTTATAAGTAATTTACTTTAATATTCTTGATTTATAAGTAATTTACTTTAATATTCTTCGAGTTAAATTGAAGCAAACATTTTAGTAGATTGGACCGAACCGAACCAAATGAAATACACAAAATCTATTTATTAAAATCATATGATTATATTAATTTAAAATATAACAAAATTACTATAAATTTATCTCAGATATTGAAAATCTTAAACCGAAACAAAAGTTAAAAAAAATTAAACTGTGACTAAAATCATCAAAAATATTTTAAAAATTACTCAAAAACCCGAAATTACATATTTTTTCGTTTCACTTGAACCAATTTTCAAAATATTTCTTAAAAACATAAAGAATATTTTATTCAGTTTTTTTTATTCAATCAATATATCTTAAAAATAATATCATAAGCAAAAAAAAAGCAGAGACAAAGACTTTGTTTTATTCGTCACAAATAAACTTTAACACATATATGCTCAAGACATCACATTTATTACAAGACATAAAAGATAAAAAAAAAAAAAAAATTAAAAACATCAAAGACTTCTTTCACCATTTCAATTTCGCTGGAAAATACTGCAAAAAAAATCACAAAACCAAAGATTAAAAACAAAACCCGGTTTAGTAAAACCAAATCTCATTCTTGATTAATTTTATGAGAAATTAAATAACCAAGATTACAATATTACTATTAATAAATATTAATGATATTATATATATACCTTATTGATGAGTGAGATATAATAAGGTTTAACTTGTTCAACATTAATACGAACTTTACTTTTACTATAAAGATCATATTTATTGAATATTTGAAGCCATTTCATATTCTCTTTATCTTCATTATTCATCAAATGTTTATATGCTTCTGATTTATGAAGAGCTGCAACAAAAACACACAACAATGGTTAAAATCGGTTAAAATTAGTTAAAATTGGTTAAAATCGGTTAAAACCGGTTATTGATTATCGATCAGATTGTGACGAAAACCGGTTCGTACCGTAGAATGAATGGTATCGAATAATGAATAAACCAGCTGATGGTAATCTACTTTGATTCTCCTTTGCAACCTACAAAATAAAATTTATAGTTTTATAATTTAAAAAAAAAATTATGAAACAGTTACATATATTAGCATTAAATATTTAAATTTATATATAAATCATATAAATACATAATTCATGTAAATCATTTTTGGTATATAAAAAAATCTATTATTATATTTATTAAAACACCGGTCTTTGTTTTATAAACTCAAAACTGTACTATAGATCCTACAAGAAATATTTTAATAAACTTGTTGAAATTTCGGGAGAAACAAAAATAAC
>KE151808.1:16020-39999 GCA_000411095.1 Aethionema arabicum | reverse complement strand
TTTCGGGAGAAACAAAAATAACTTGTTGAAATTGAAATTTTAAAAAATAGTTTTATGAACCAACAATACTATATAGAAATATATGTATTATCTACAATTTTTGTTTACATCATGTATATATATTATATTTATATATATACAATCTATATAAATCATTTTATATAAAAAATACCATATTATATAACAAAAAAAACTATTAATATATTTATCAAAAGTACTTATCTTTTGTTTCATAAAATAGAAAAATGTATGGATAAAATTGCAATAGTAACTTACAATGTACATATAATCATCATGTCCCCAAGACATTAAAACATTGTCAAGTCCACAACTTTCTTTGTATATCCCCAATTCAGTGTTGTAACTTGGATTATTATTGTCTGGATTCTCCTTAAAGTACTAATTAATATCCAAAACTCATCAGTAAAATTACAACAAAAAAATATTACATATTAAATATTATTTATAAATATATTATATAATTATACCTTGTGGTGAACAATAGATTCATCAAAAGCACATCCCACAGGGTATGTATCACCTAAAAATTGTGAATGTTAATTTCTAACGCTCAAATTCTTATATTTCCGAAACTATTCTATCAATTTTTTTTAATAATCTGACTATTCTATCATGATACCGTTTTTACATTTTTTTAATAAATACACATACTAATAAAACGGTTCAAATAATTAAAAAAAAAATTTACGTTTTAGAATAAAAAATTATGCAAAATGCTCTAATTCTAGAAACATTTGCAAATATGTCATAATATACGAGCATACCAATTATAGTCTAAGGTCTAGTGTTAGGGTAATTTTACAAAAAAAATGTTTGAAGTATATAATGTTTTTTAAAATCCCCCTAGATTATATTAATAAAGTAGAAATATTATATCAATATATAATTTTTTATCCACTATAACTTTATAACTTTTTCTAATCTAAAACATTTTATTTTGTTAAAACTTTCTGTATTTTGATACGAGAAAACTATTAAAATTTATAATAAAATAAACTTAATATATGTAACTAAACCGGTATAACACACAACAAAAACAAAACCGGTACAAGAAAATCCTCAAATTATATATTGTGATTGTAATACTAACCAACAACAGCCCATTGAGGAAGTTCACCAAATGAAGGATGAAGAAGAACTTTTCCAAGATCTACACAACACACAAAACAAACCATTAAACCGAAGAATTTAAACCGCTATATCGGTATATCGAAGATTTCGGTTCTATACCGTGGATTAGACCGGTTAGATGAAGCCAATCTTCATCAGGATAATCTTTTCTAATAGCTTCAGCTGTCTGAAGCAAATGTTCAATTTGAGGTTCATCTAAATCAGGATCACTTTCGTCTATAAATTCATTCAAAAGTTCACAACATTCCCATATGCTCATTTCGGTTCGGTTTAGTTTTCCATATTCTTCTCTCATTTTCTTCACGAAATCAACGGTTTGACCAATGTGATTGATTCTGTAAAACTCTTCAACACTTCTTCTTCTTTCACTTTCAGCTTCATAATCCCTATTAAGATCATAACAAAGACCAAAATTTCGAGTAAAGCTTCGATCTTTCGATTAAAGTTTCGAATTTTTTCGAAACATTGCCATCAAAAGGACATATTATGAGAGATGTAGGATTCCTTTTACAATTATACAATCAAAGTTTTGATCTTTTAATCTCTAAGATCATAATATAGCAAAAAATGACCTAATCTTTTGAGGATAATTAACAATAATTAATCAAACTTTCTATTAAAGTTTCAACTTTTTTATCTAAAAAAGACCTAATCTAAGAGGTGTTAGATCATACACTATTACAACAACACAATCAAATTTTTGACCTTTTGATCTCTAAGATCATAATATAGCAATACTAATTCCTTTCAAAATCACAACAACAATCGATTTTTCGATGAAAGTTTCGACCTTTTCGATCACCCAAATCGGAATATTGCAATCTAAAGTACCAAATCTAAGAGCTCTTAGGATCTCTTTTACAACAACACAGACAAGTATTGTGTAAAGTTTCAACCTTTTTCAATCTCTAAGATAGTGATTACGCAGTAAATGATCTAATCTAACAATAATTCAATGAATCTAAGATCTAAAACACTTGAGCTATGAAATTGATCAAATAAAGAAACAATTTAAGTAAAGAAAATAGACCTAAAAGTGCGACCAAAAGAATTGGTATTAGGAGCAACAAAGCCACCATCCAACACTAACTCTGTTTCTTCCTCTTTTACATTCTCCTCCCCTAAAAATCGATCAAAACCCAATTCCCAAAATCAATGAAATCATCTAAAGTCTGTAAATTGATATCAATTTAAGAAACCCAGAAGAAGAAAACAGTGTAAAAAGTTAGCTAACCGGTTTGATCAGAGTGGAAATCGATGAGAATCGTCATGGATTTCAGATTTAGAAATCAAAATTGAATCTAGGGTTTTGTGTGATGGGTAAAAGATAGAGAGGAACATGGTTGCTTTATATAGGCGAAAATGGAGTCCTGAAATGAGAAAAAGAGGGAAAAGAAGTCCTTCGCCATTAATTTCAGAACAAGGGCTTCAAGAGAAGTCCTTCAATGGCAATACTTGACAAAAAAGACCGTTTTTTTTTTCCAAACAGAGAGAGAAACAGAGTAGAGAGAGAGAGAAAACAGTTCAATGAATTGATGATTTGCTTACGCGTGTCACTTGATTTCAGTGCTGAGACACGTGTTAGACGTTTAGTAATGAGACAACTTAGGTTTCTATGATTGAAAAATTAAAATAGTGATTTGCTATATATAAGATTTTTTTTTTTTGCAATATGAATATAAATAAATCTGATATTACTGATTCTATATTCTCTTTCAATGAAGTTCTCATCAAATTTTAAAATTAAAAAAAATTATGATAGATAGTTTTTCAGTTGTGTCTATACTAAATTTTTTTTATATCTATAGACCAAAAATCAGTTTTATTAATTGTATCGGTCACAAATCGATTTTGTTAGTTCACATAAAAATTAAATATAATATTCCGTTGTTTGGTGAATTTAAATTTTAAGTGTGACATATTCAAAAAAAAATTACTTACCAACTCGACTAACTTCCACCACTTTTTTTTTGTTAGATAAGTAATAAATTTGTTTTTACCTACATCCGTTTATATTTTTTTTTCACAAATATATATTTGTACAAGATTTACTTAAACCATATATATTAATTGTATTACTTAAAATTTCAAAATATTTTTCAATTTGTATAGTTTACTAAAATACTAATAATTTCTATATGAAATAAATTTATCTCAAATATAATAGTCATAGCAATATGACCATTTTATATAATAAATATATCTTTCACGTATCTTATTAGTTTATCATGTAGACCACATGCCGATTTTATTAAGTAAAACATAAATTAAATACAATTTGTTATTTGTTGGATTCGAACAAAAATATCTTTAAAAAAAAACACTTACATTGAAAGCTATTAGATTATTTTGGTCCAACATAATAAATATATTATAAATCATCGTTTAATGGACGTTATTCGATCTCGTTTTGTAATATATGATTATATTTAATTTGTATTGAAGCCGATAACACTAATTCGTAAAAAAACGGAACATTTTAAAAAAATTACATGAATAAAATATATCTAGATGTAAAAAAAATGTTATATATATATAGTAATATAGAGATAATTACTATTGTATTAGTTTTTTTAATAAACAAATAAAAGAACACACGTGTGAAGGATGTGGACCTTAAGGAAAGAAACGGCTATACTTACGTAGATCCGCAAGAAAATCTGTGTTACTGGGGTCCACATTACGTGGCGTCTAGTATACTAAAATGACAGTTTTGTCCTTTTGTTATCCGCGCCGTTTCATTTATAGGGAAACGTGATGAATCTATTGTTATCAACCGTTGGATTACATTTTTTGATCTAACGGTGGTTAAATGACAAAAGTAAAGAAAGGAGAAAACGTATTTAATTTCGTACTTGTTTCCTCTCCTAGAATTTCGTGACCAAACCAATCTCACATTTTTCTTGTCCATATTCTTCAAAAATAGCTAATTTTTTCTCTAATCTCTAACCACGTTTTTTTTAGTTTTTATTTTAATTAAATTAGGAGATAGTCCACTAAAGAGTTTTTTTTAGAATTCAATACCATTTTAACAATAATAATCTCAACAATAATCACAATCTAAAAAAGTAAAATTATATTATTATCATTATTATTGTTTCCTCTGTTTTATTAATATACACTCATTAATATAAAAAACTTACAATCTCTCTTTCCTAAAAACAAAAAAAATTAATGACTCGATAAATTATTAATTAATTTCTTTTCAATTATATTTTATGTTCACTTATTCTTAATTATGCAATATAGTGACCAAATTTTCAGTAATATATTACCAAACCGAAAATTATACAGCTTATCACTAAAATCTAGTTTTATTATAAGACTACTCTACCAAAATTCATTATTAATTAAATAATTCTTCGAGGTTATGAATTGACATGTTCTTTTAAAATATAAATAACCTAACTTTCAAAAAGTGTAAAAAAAGACCGGTAGATTAAACACCAACAAGTCATAAATAATTACATTTATTTAATTTCTTAGAAAAACTATATATATATATATACATATATATCAATTGTGTAAGTGATTTTATAATCAAAGTTAAAAGAATCTAAATAAGCAAATTGAAAAGTTAATGATTTTCTAAGCACATTGAATTAGTTGGAAAAAACCAAGTCACAAACCATTGTGTTCAGTAACTCAAAGCATGTACATTTTTTTTTCATCTATGAACAGAGAGACCTAAGACCGGACCCTAAAGCTGTAAAGACCAAAACGATACCGTATTTAGTGGATACCTTTGTGTGTGTCTGAATCGAAGATTGCCGTGAAGTTTTTCAGATCATTGGATCTGATGGTACTGTGTGATGCCACGTTTTGGTGGGAGCTTTCTTAGGATGAACAGAACCAGAGAAGAAGGTAATATCTCTACCAACTGTAAATTAAAAACAAGATTTATACTTTTATTTCTTTTAGATTTTTAAAGTTTCATGATTCAGTGGTTCTTTTGATTCTAAAGATTCATGTTTAGTGCGTCAGAATATGGTATTTTAGATCCTGAACTATCTTTTTAAAATTGTTTTCTAAAAGATAACCGAGTTTTTTAAACCCTATTGGATTTTTTAAATCAAAATTAAACTTTGTACATAAAATTAAATCATAATTTCAAGATTTTACCAAAGAATTTAATCCAAATTTGGATTGATTATACTATAACTTCAAATTTAAATTTGAGATTTCGGTTTAAAAAACTCGGTTATTAAGGTTTAAGATTTAAAAAACTCGATTATTAAAAAAACATTTTGAAAGTTGAAGATTTTTCTCACTAAACAAAGATATAGTTCAAGAGTCTAAAATAGAACTAGTTCATGTGTGCAATATGCTGAAGAAGGATTTGAGAGGTTACCAGGTAATATATGAAGTTAAGGATGGGGTGATCCAAGACATCAAGATCTGTGTCGGTGTCGAATGCATCAAAGCACATCTAGATCATTAATAGATTATGTTGGAAAGCTCTGGTTAGATGTAGCTTCTCCAAAGTATATTCAAAGCAAGAAGAAATATCAAATAATAAAAGTGTTTACCATGATACATCTTAGGAGGAAACACGTAAAGCATATCGTTGTCACGTAACCAACCTGCAATAAACAGAGAGAAAGGAGCTAAGGATCAAATACTCGAATACGAAATTTGATTCGGTAAACTTTTGTTTAGAATTAAAGTTTCACCTCTTGCAGCTTCTTTCGTCGTCCTTTAGATTCTACTGGAAACCGTTGGAGCATCAAGAAAAGCCTGCAAGAAAATATGCATTACATACAACAAATCAAGGCTATCTACTGCACAGTTGTTATACAGAGCAAGAAATCAAAGGAGAATACACATCGAAGTTATAATGTAACTGGAAGTGACTCTAGGAATGGTCATGTGTTCGCAGATACGATAACTCATTCACTAACTGGTAAATACTTATGAACTAAACTAATGGTATGATGTAAATGAAACAGACTTACCTTCCTCCGTATAATAAAAAGCCAAGAGCAGCGAACAATGAAACAGCTGCAATTTATATATATAAGAAGTAAGACATGGCTCGTAGTAAAGCAAAGGAAGATAATCTATTTTGATCCATGGATGAATTATAGTTCAAGCTATATACCTGCAAAGAACATCTTAGAGAGGATTACCATAACATGAACAGGCTTCCACCACAATATCAACCACAGAGCAATCTGGAATTAAATACATTTACATGAAACATTTAGAAGTGGGGCAGTAGCATCATTCAAAAACTTTAATAGAGACTAATTTCAAGGTTACTTTTGAACTATTCTCAAAGATTACGAGGGGAAAATGGAAAATGGAAAGTTTGGTTTACCTGAACTACATAAACAACTGCATTAATTGTGAAGAAACTTGGCCTCAATCCATCAGTGGATACAGCACGTGCCTGTAGGCATGGAGTAAAAATTTCAAAAACGTACCAAAAATAAAATTTAAATGCATACAAACTCAGTTCTTACCTGGTAGTAAATTTCTGCCCAGAAGAGGACCAAAAGCGCATAGGTAGTGAAGAAAGCCAGACTTGGAATGTCAAGCAAGATATGTTGCAGAATCTACAAAAAACATTCAAGAGTTACAAGATTAGAAAGTTTACGTAGACAATCATTGAATTCTAATCACATTATCAATGAATACATCAAACCTCTGGATGCAGATTCTGTACATTTCGCCGGAAGACAAAAACTAGAGCTCGAACTACAAACGAGAACACTTGGAAATCAACAAGAGATACACATACAAATCTAAAAAAACCTAACAAGCAACACTAACCTCCATTCACCACGAAATTGAGAAAGTGAAAGACCTTCTGCGTCGTCCAACCATATTCCGGAACTCTCAATTGTATTCTCACCAGTTGAATCTAGAAAACCAAACATCATTTACCAATTTAGCCACAATATTCAAATTGCAATCAAATAAACGTAAAAATCCATCATCGATTCCTTGTTTCTATCCTCAAATCCCTAATCTCATTCAAATTCCCGATTCCAGACAACAACAACATATCCAATTTCGAATCTCAAATCAACCTAGAAATCAAAATACAGAAACAAAAGCTATACCACAGCAATGACGGAAACGATTCCGTATAGAACAACAAGGGTATGGAAGATACGATCCTGCCAAACCGGTGATTTATCCACATCCGACCACCAATTTGACGCCTCCAGCAGATTAAACGCTACAACCGATGCCGCCGAAGACGACGACAACATCCCCGACGAAGATGCCATCATCTCCAAAAACAGAATACTCAGATTCCTTATAGAATTAACTCCGATCTCCTTTTGAACACGGAATCAATCGAATCAGTTCTCCCCTCTCTTTCTCCTTCTCCTTCTCTTTCGCTCTCTATTTAGGTTTTTTTATTTATTTTACGTATTTATATTTATTTCCGAAATTAAAAATTGAAAACAACGGCCGTGGAAGAATAAACCGGAAATAACCGGGAAAATCCCTTTACGAGCGAAAAGTCATATAAACAACAGGTGGCTTCATTATACCAGCTCCACGTGTAAACACGTGTAAAAAGCGTGTATGCTAGCTGGAATTAGATATTAAATGAAACTAGATATTAAATCAAGCAAAAACAAAATCTAAGAAATGTTAGATGATTATTAATTATATTATATAAAATGTTTATATTTTAATAAAAAACTCTATATTATCCTACCAAATTACTTTTATTTTTAAAATTTTAGTTGTTTCTCAATCGTGCTTACAATGTTTCCTTTGAATCTCATGTCTGACCTAGAAGGATTCAAATTAAACGAGTGGAAATTTATGGCCAATTATAAATAGACACGTGTTAGTTTAATATGACGCAATAAAACCTCACTGTTTCTTTAAATTATTGTAAGAAAATTAATCTTATCTAATCTTGAAATTTACTTTTACTAGAAAACTAAGTGAGATTTTAAATAAAATTTAGAATTTATCCACTTTATTTCAAAATACTTCATGTACAGAAACCTATAATATTTTTTTGTAAGTTTAGAATTTACCACTTTATTTTACATTATTTTATTTAAAATCTTATATACTTCAACCAAAAAATTTACATATAATCAAAATATGAAAGATCTTTAATAAAATTTAGAACTAATTCAAAAATTTCATAAATAATTTACATACAGAAATTTTAAATTTTTTTTGCAAATTTAGAAATTATGTTACATTATTTTTATATAAAATCTAATATACTTTAACTACAAAATTTACATCTGGTCAAAGTAGAATTTAAAATATAAGATTTGAAACTAATTTATATATTTCAAGAAGATCATGTATGGTACATTAAAAGTTCTAGGCTCATTATTTTTAAAACATGAAAACATATTCATCTCAAACAATAAAATTCATAGTTTTTCTTACGATTTTTCCAAATAAATTTAATTAAATTTATTTAAAATTCTCAAAAAATAGAAATAGCTTAAACCTTTATTGGATCTCGCACACTCAAACAACAAACAAATTAATAATACAAGTAAAACTTAAATACAATTAAAACAAATGAATCATGTATCAAATCAAATTATAAACACAAAAACATAAACAAATCATAAATTTTCTTTTAATTAACAGCACTACAAATCCTCCTGATTTGTCCAGCTGTTCCAGTAAGTGGCTGAATATCACCCATTTTAATCATAGAAGCTGCATAATCAGAAGCAAATCTCGAAGGATTTCTACTATATTCCGACACAATACTGTCTGTAGAAGCTCCAGAACCAAACAAAACTTGATCACTTGCTAAAAGTCCTTTCTTCTGCATCAAGTTTCTGTAATAGTTATTATCAAATGAATCAGGAGTCACTAGATCTAATGGAGCTAGAGTTGTGTCTCCTCCGGTGAGTGGACAACGACGTTTTCGTGTGCTCGAGAATCCAGCGTCGATGTCACTTGAATTGTTGTGAATCCTGTCTCTGAATGTTACGCATTGAGCTTGCCCTAAAGTGTGAGCTCCTGTAAAAAAAAAGGTTTCTTGTGTTACAAGCAATATCTTAAGAAGGTAATTAATGGTGAGAGATCACAATTGAGGGTTTAGAGTTTAGGGTTTAAGACGGTTCCGAGAGAGTGACTGATCAAGTATTTAAGATTTACGGTTTAGAGTTTAGGGTTTAAGGTTTAAAACGACTGATCAACTATTTATGATTCAAGATTTACGATTTAGGATTTAAGGTTGAGATCGTTTAAGGTTTAAATCTGCCTTGAGAGAGCAGCTGGTCAATTCTTTACGATTCAAGATTTACGATTTAGGGTTTAATTAGACGAGTGATCAAATATTTACAATTTAGAATTTAGGATTTTAGGGTTTAGGGTTTAGGGTTTACCTGAGAGAGCGACGAGGTCTCGAGTGTTGAGTCCTTTACGTTGAAAGAGATCAGAGAGTTCAGTGAGACTTGCAGCGAAACTTGGAAGATCGCCACTGTCTGCAATTGCCCTAAAGGCTGTTGTGGAATCTCTTCTTCCAAGTTTTACTCTGTATTTTGGACCTCCTACCTATTTAAACATAAGAAAATTACATTAAAAAATCAAGATTCAAAATTGAAGAAATTAACAAGAATTGTGGAAGAACTAATCAAAATATCAATTAGTGAAGCAAATAGAAAAAAAAAAGTAATAAAAGAGATCAAAGGATTTAGGCTTTAAAATTTAGAATTTAATATTTGGGATTTAAGGTTTAATTAAGATTAAAAACATAAAAGGAAATCAATATTTAATGTTTTTAAAAAATTGACTAAGATTGAAAAAAACAACCAAAATGTTTGGTTAAACTCGTAGCTTAAAATTTTGAAGAAATTAAAGAAAAAAATAGATAAAATTTACTACAATTGAAAAAAAAAAACTGAAAATTCGACCAAAGTCTAAGAAAAATATCATGACTTGTTTAAAAAATCAATAACAAAATTTTAAAATATTTAAAATTTTACTGAATTAGAAAAAATAAATGAGAAAGTGTTTGACAAAGACTAACCACTAAATGTTTGATAACATTTTAAAAATCGACTAATATCAAAGGAAAATTAAATGATTGATCAAAATCGAAGAAATCAAGTCAAGAAAACGTTTAAAAACGGTATAAAATCTTGGAGAAACTAAACAAAAATAAATGTTCAAATAAACAAGATAGATAAAAAAACTAACATATTCAGAAGCATCTCTAGCAGCAATGGCGATAATATCTGCACAAGAAACAAGTCCAGGACACACTTTTTCAACATCAGCTTTTGCTTTTTCAATTACTTCAAATCCTCTTGCTGATTCAAAATTTGCTATTGCATCTCTTTCACTTTGCATCGTAGGAGTCGCCACAAGCATTAGCGATGCATCACAACCCTAAATAAATCAAACACAAAATTAATCAAAACGCAAACGCCGCGTTCCAAAAATCGTTAGACGTTAGTCAGACAACAACGAGGGCCTAACGCCTAAAACGACTAATTAAAAGATAATTTACTACTAAATATAGAAAAAAAAATATTTTGAGTTACCAAAAATATTCAATAATATGTCTATATATATTACTAGTAAAATCAAGAATCAAGAATTATTAAATCATAAAAATAAATCCAAATTACTAATATATATCTCTAATATTTAAATTATATATTTCCCGAATAGATTTAAATATTAAAATGATAGTTTAGAACTAAGAATAAACATTTTAAATGATTTAGACATTAGACCGACCGATTAATCAAATTAAATCATTTTTTTTACCAATTAAAATCACCTGGTAGACCAATCATTACAAAAAAAAATCGTATTTTGTTTTAGTGCTAGCAAAAAAATCGACATATCACAACACTAAAAACACACACATAAAAATACAAAACTAATCAAACGCAAACGCAGCGTTTAAAGCGGTTCAAGTAAGCAAATTCTTACATTAACAAAGCAATCATGGAAATGGAGACGGATTAGAGACGCAGCCATTCTGCGTTCACGACTTATTGCGGTTCGAATCGAAGTACGAATTGTTGAAAGAGCGTTTGAACAACTTTGGTCATAAAAATCAGGAGAAAGTTGAGCTTTTGAGAAACAAAAAAAGCTTAAAATTAATGATAAAACAAGAATCATATTCAAGATTGACATTATAAAAATTTACTAAGTAAGTAGAAGAAGAATTTGATGATTTTTAAGTAAAAAAATTGAAAATTGAGATTTAAACTTTATAGATTTTGTTGTAAGATTGATGAAGAATTGAGTGGAGAAAATGATTATATATATACACATGTAGAGAGAGAGAGAGATTGAGTCATCTTTAGGTTGCGGGAGCGCGTGGGAACCACTTGCGCATATGGTCGATGACCTGTTCAAATACTTGTCTTTTTCCTTCTTTAATTATGAAGAAAACTAAAAAAATTATATATTTTTAATTTTGAGAAAATATTTTATTATTGAGAAACTATATGTAGATTGAATTTATAATTTTTTTTAATGATATAGAGAAAATTTACATTAATTAAGAAAAAAAATCAAAATTATACTAATTTAGATGTATATTTCAAAAATACACTTTTATTGATTATTGACAAAATTGTTTTTGTCTACAAATATTTAATTTAGTTTAATCGTAAGTTTGCCATGTTCATTTTTTTAAGTTAAGAATATTTTTATCTATTAACCATGTGGAAGAAAATGTATTTTTGAAAATATAATCAAACAGTATTGTTTTGAAAAAAAAACTTTGAATTAATCATTTTTTTAATTCTATATCTTTATATTGATTTTTTCTTTTTTTATAAATAAGATTAGAGTTTTAATTTTTATGAATGTATAATATTTGTTAATCTCATAAATTTTTAGTTTTGTTTTTACTAATTGTTCATATTATATTCGTTAAAATATGATTAGGGATGGTCTTGAAATCCTAATTATTTTTCGTTGTTTTTATTCTCTTCAAACTATACTGTTTACACTTAACACTTGTATAATTACATTTTCAAAATTACTTGATGTGATAACGTGGATGATTAAAAAACAGTGGAATTACTTTTATGAATACTTCAAAACGTTGAGAAATAAAATGGGATGAATATAATATAATATTAAATTTATTTTATTATATTATTAATATTTTTAATTTAATTAAAAAACTAGTATCCGCGTTGTTAGGTTATAAGATTCATGATACGTAGTGAGTTAGCCGTCGTTGACCAAATCATTACATAAATTAAATATTAAAAGCTTACTCNTTTTTTTTTTTTTTTTTTTTTTGGATCACGATTAGAGAAAATATACGCCCCAAATATAACATCAGTCATCAGCTACACATGAAATTTAAAAGTAAAATAGTTTTAAAAATTCAATTTTAAGAGTAATATGTAAGGAACTTATAGGATGATTCTTTTACTATTAATCAATTTTATACTAACAAAAAAAAATACATATATAGATAAATATGATATTATAGTTCGAAATTATGGTCTAATTTTTTTTTTTTAAACTTCAAATTAATAATTAACTTTAAAATTTTTTAAATAATTTAATTAAGGTGATATATATACACGGCATTAAGTGTATAGTAAGTCGCGTTAGAGAATAATTACTCGTAATTAATTGTTAATCTAATTAATTGCATTATGCAAGTAGCACTATCAAACTTAACTGAATTGGCATTTTAACCATAATAATATAAATATATACATCCAACTTTTATAAATGTAATTTGTATGATTAATTAATATAGATAGAAATCCTATAAGTTTTCATATATATATATATATATATTATTATTTTATAACAGTACAAATGTATTCAGGGGTGATTGGATGCACTACTTTTACGGCTGTAAACGTAACAGTCGTAAAAATCAGAAATTAAGCAATCACACTCTTACGGCTGTTTGTCTTTCTAAGGTCTTTAGAGTTGAGAAAAAAAATTTCTTTCTCGTTTTTTATTTTTTTCTAAAGTCACATTTATGATGCTTTTAAAACTTAAATTTATTTAAATAAAATATATTTATAAATGGAGAAGATTTTTGTATTATCTCTAATCTAGAGATAAAATAAAACAAAAATTTATCAAAATTCAAAAAAATATATCTCAATTTAGAGAAAAAATAATCCAAAATTTTAAGTGTAATATTTTCAAATAGAATTCAACAAAATATCAAAATATTGTTAGAAATCAATAACTTTAACTATTACAACAAAATATAATTCATAATCTTGAAAAATATTTTTAATTTTTTTAGAAATATATGTTCATTATATGACATATAAATTTTTATTTAACTATTTAATTATTTTATGTTCTTACTATAATCATTGAATTCAATACAATTTTTTTTTATTTTTACATAATAACTAAAAATTACAGTTTTTTTACCAATCAGACTTTAATAAAAATTTACAGTCACAACCACAGTCGAAACAGTTAATCCATTTACAGCCAAAAATTTAGAAGTCACAGCAAACAGCCACAGCCTCAACCAATCAGCCACAGCAATCAGTTTTCTTTTTTAAAAGTTTGAATGTTTTGTTTAGAATATAATTTATTTCATGCGTTCTTCTTATAACTATTTCTACATATTTGAACCGTATTATTGTATTTCAAATTTGACTTTTAATTCGTTGTTTGTCAACTCTTATTTTCAAACTAATCACACTTTAAAATTGGATATTCATAATCTTTAAACTATAAATATTCATTTTCTTTAATTTCTCTCATTTAACAAAACCGACAATTGACCAACGCTAAAAAAGTCATGCTTGAACAATTTTAATTAAAAAAATGGTTGGCTAATTTATAAATATATATCATACAAATCAAATATCAAATAACAACAGTCTCCAACATTGAACCGCCACACGCTATAGGATTAAAAATATCATATAGTCCCCTTACATTAATTGATTATATATATATATATATATTCTTAGGGTTCGTTTGTAACATTCAACATCAAAACATTTAAAGTTTCTTATATTATTTTCACCAAAACATTAAAGTTTCTTATATTAGGAGAAATCAGAAAGATATGCAGCTAATTAAGTTAAGATTTTTAAATCTTTTTTTAAGAATAATTAAGTTTAATATTAATTCTTGATATTGTTTTCTTTATTATTGATTCACTTTATTTATTTGATTATTTGTTGTAATTATACGTAACTTTTTATATTCATTGATGTGTTTCATTTTGTTTTATTTTGTACTAAAAAAAACTGAATAAACGTTAGAGTTTGTCACTCTATCGTTAATAATATTGTGTTTGTGAAATATGTTTTTTTTAGTTATTCGCCAAAATATATGCATTTATACTATATCGATTTACAAGAATTGATTATTATAAATATATAAAAACTTCTATCCATTTACATTTTTATTTGATTTTCTTGGTTCGAAGTTCGATACTATGATATACTCTTTCTGTTCCAAAATGATTGATTTTTTAGAAATATTTTCTGTCCCACAAAGATTGATTTTCTACACTTTTATTTAATTAAAATTAATATATATAATAAAATATATAACTTTTATAAAACAACTCAAAAATCTATTGAATTTATCTTTTTTTCTATTGGCTAATTATCATGGAAAAATGTATAAGTGTAAATACAATTAAATAGATTAACAAATTTAACAAATTAATAACTAATTCCTAAATATCAAATATTATGGGACAGAGAAAGTACTATATAATGATTTAAGTATTCAGTTATTCACTAAAGATATTGCATTTATTATTTTAATTTTAATAAATCAATACAAAAGTGCTTTTGGGTAGAAATCAACAAAATTGTTAATTAATGTATTTGTTTTGGAAATAATGAATTTGCATACTATAAAATTATTTCAATTGTGATTGGTTTTCTTATATCAATAAAATAAAACACAACTGTAGAAAATTTCCTATTTCCATAAAATCGGAATATTAGCTAAATAATTTATATGTTTAGTTTAGGTATAAAATGTAATATCTTATAATAAAGTAATTTAGCCAAATCGATTAAAGTTACTTTAAGTTATGATTTCTTTGATGATAAATATAATAACACAATTTGAAAATGACGTGAAATTGGGGGAAGAAAATGACGTGAAAATTATATGATATTTATAACATTTTTTTTTTCGTCTTATAACATTTATTTAAGGAAAACAAAATCTATTTTAAGAATAATAGAAGTTTGGTTTGGGTCCCTCTCAGTCCCATACCTATTAGATGCATGACACGTGGCTATAGTTGTTAGGGGTCCACCATGTATTCCGTGCACCGTGTCACATGTTATTTCTTACCTCAAAAAGGTATTTAATATTTTTTTATGTTTCTTAAAGCCTTTGAAAATGGCTGACCAATGAGTAAACAAAACAGAGCCCTAGCGACCAAGTTTGAATCGAAAACCTGAATCTTCCTAAATTCAACCTTCTCTCAGAAATTCACGGCTAGCCCTCAGGCGCTCTCCTCGTCAAGCCGATAAAAGAGTTCGTTAATTTTGTTTTCTTTCCGTGAAATTAGCGTTAGGGTTTCT
Organism: Aethionema arabicum; assembly: GCA_000411095.1. NCBI lineage: Eukaryota > Viridiplantae > Streptophyta > Magnoliopsida > Brassicales > Brassicaceae > Aethionema > Aethionema arabicum. Next base: position 24,364 of record KE151808.1, on the reverse strand, counting down.
ATTAGTCTCTCCTTTGACGGTTTTCCAAACTGATTGGATCTATATCGGGTTTTGAATCAATCTAAGAAGGGGTATATATCGTTTGATCGATCGATTTTGATTCTTTGGTTTCGCTTTTCGGAAACATCATCTGAGTTAATTGAAATTGGTGAAGTATTTTTGTGATTGAGGTATTGGGATTCGGGAATGATTTGATCGAGGGGTGGGTTAGGTCATCGTGGAGTGTCTTGTTGAGTCTGTTGATGAATATTGCTGTTAGAGAGGAGAAGTATCTGCCTTCGTATTCTTTTCTAGGTTTTCTCAGATTCTCAGCTTTGAGTTTCAGTAAGAGAATCTCTTTTTCGATTGTAATCCCTAGATTTAGATGGGATAAGGCATTTTTTCAGCTACAAGGTGGATAAAAGAATATTCTAAATTTGTTTTAGTTTCTTTATATTTGAAAACTGGATTGATATGGGTTCATCACAAGGCTCCACAGTGTCCGCTGATCTGATGAGCCTTGTGGATACATTGCCTGTGTTTGCTAAAACTCTTATTGCTGGAGGAGCTGCTGGTGCATTAGCTAAGACTGCTGTTGCACCTTTGGAGAGAATCAAAATTCTTTTACAGGTGAATTCTGCGTTTGTTTTTATCATATTATGTTTCATTCAATGGTTGTGACTTGTGACAATATCTACAGTTTGACTATTCTTGGATTACTTTTGTTTTGTGGAGAATCAAGTTTGCTTAGTTTGATAGGGTATTTGTATCTGGAAATTATGTGTATCTGTCTACAAAGCATTGATTAAGATGGTCCTCTTACTTTACTCACATCCCAAATTACTGGCTTTGTTGGTCTTCCATCTTTGGTACTGTTTTCGATGTTTTGTATCAGCTAATGATTGTGTGTTCTTGTTTTTCAACACCAGACTAGAACAGAGGACTTTAAGACACTTAATGTGACCCAGTCACTAAAGAAGGTTTTAAAATGTGATGGCGTTCTTGGGTTTTATAAGTAAGTACTTAGTGATTTAACTCTTCTGTTACTCTTGATTCTAGTCAATTTACTGAACTCTTGTGACTTGCAGAGGAAATGGGGCGAGTGTTATCCGAATTATCCCTTATGCTGCTCTTCATTACATGACGTATGAACAGTATCGTGACTGGATTTTGGAAAAAAATCTACCCTTAGGTTCTGGTCCCATTGTTGATCTAGTGGCTGGTTCAGCTGCAGGAGGAACAGCAGTGTTGTGCACATACCCCCTGGATTTAGCTCGTACTAAGCTAGCTTACCAAGTATGTGATTTTGAATTAACTCGATTGTGATAAATTCTTGCTATTACTCTACTGAAAATGAAGCTATAGTTTCCTTCTCATGCCATTGCTGTTGCCTTTTAGGTTTCTGACACAAGACCAAGTCTTCGTAGTGGTGCCAATGGGTTTTACCGGCAACCTGCATATTCAGGCATCAAAGAAGTTCTTACAATGGCTTATAAAGAAGGAGGAGCACGTGGGCTATATCGAGGCATAGGTACTAAAACCTCACAAAGTTGCATCCATCATTCAATCTTAATTATAAACAGTTTGCATCAAAGTAAATACCAAATTCAATAAGGAACATCTTAGTCTAATATTAAACAAACTGACTCTTAAAAGCCCATCTTAGCGTGTACCTTATCGGAACCACATGTATCATGGAAGAGAAGCTTTTCTATTGCAAACTTGTATATTGTTTCGAAAACCCTTTAGTGATTTCTTGTTGTTCATTGCGTTCTGACCTCTTAATGATTGATGATTATAAAGCTTGCTAGTTGCTACCCCCTAATTTGAGCCCCACTTACCTTGTTTTCCTGGTTTTGGTTTGGAGATGACTAAATCGTGCTTTTTTTGCAGGGCCAACACTGATAGGTATCCTTCCTTACGCTGGACTAAAGTTCTACATATACGAGGAATTAAAAACCCATGTTCCAGATGAGCAACAAAACTCAGTTCCAATGCATTTAACTTGTGGAGCTTTAGCTGGTTTATTTGGTCAAACCTTCACTTACCCTTTAGACGTCGTTAGAAGACAAATGCAGGTACGTTTTTACTAAACCAAACCAGAAACAACATCCGACCAAAAACAAATCTACTAAACGCATTTTTCATGTAACAAAAACAGGTCGAGAATCTGCAACCCACGACAAGCTCAGGAAACAAGCGTTACAAGAACACATTTGATGGACTTAACACAATTGTTCGAACACAAGGATGGAAACAGTTGTTTGCTGGTCTAAGCATTAACTACATTAAGGTATATAATAAAGTTCATAACTTTTTTTGCTGAAACATTGAAAAATCCAAGAATTTTCTCTGATTTTTGACTGAATAATTTTGTGTGTTTGTTGATTAGATTGTGCCATCTGTTGCAATTGGATTCACTGTTTATGAATCAATGAAGACATGGATGCGAATTCCACCACGAGAAAGATCTAAACCAGCTTAAACACAAAATGTTTTTCTTTCTTCTTAATATTCATTAAAGTAATTTTTAAAATCATATAAATTTGTGGGGTAACTCCAAAAAAAAAAGAAAAAAATTTGATTTATGCTTTGTGCAATATTTTTTTTTCTTTATATATCTTTATCAAGTTTTAATGTGGTATGTTATATTACATAGATTATTATTAGTCAAATAAATAGAATAGCTTAATCTTTTTTATTACCTAATCTATAATAATAATTCTTTTTAGTTATAGAATCTATGTTGTGTATAGTTGTTTAAATAAAATGTTTTTTTTCAAAATAATTCAAAAATTATATAGATTTGTGATCAAACTTACCAAAAGAAAAGAGAACTGTTTTTTTTTATGCAGTATTTTTTTCTATATAGATATTTGATTAAGATTTAATTTGGTATATAACATATTTCATAGGTTAAGTATTTATACATAACTAGAATGTTTTTTTATTATTATCTAATATAATGATAATTATTTTTTTTGTTATAGAAATGATTTAAATAATTAAAGATATTGTTTTTATTATTGATGTGTTAGGAGGCTAACGTGACTCAATAATACAGTCTTTAGCATGTTAATCAATATAATTAGAGGTAATGTAGTGATAAGTTTATAAAATGTCGTAAATAACCTCCAGTTCCTGGGCCGAAGAATATGGGTGGATTGAGGGTATAATCGTCTTTTGAATGGACAAATACGAGAGATAGATACATATATGTGTAAACATTCGATCAAATTCCTACTCCTTCTCCAGCCGGAGGTTTCGACTCTTCAGTTGCTTCTTATTTAATCCGATCTTTTCCTCTCCTTTGAAGGTAAGCACGAATCATCGGTTTAAATTCAGTCTTGTTCTTCCTTTTCCCAGATTTTTGGGAAAGTTTTGGGCTTTTTTTTGTTTGTGTTTCTAAGAATTTGGGAGGGTTTTCGTTGATTGAAAGGTTTATCGGCTAATCAATGGAGGGAATATTGTCTTCCGGTGACCAACAAAGATTAGTTTCGTCTTTCCTTGAAGTAGCTGTTGGACAAACCGCTGAAACTGCCCGGCAGTTTTTACAGGTTCGTGGATTGTTCGTTTGCTCGAAGCTGATAGATCTTTGATTGAATCTTAGGTTTAGTAGTTTCGGGGTTAGGTATATGTTTCTGGGTTGTTTCAGCTTAGGGTTTAGTTAATTATGGAAGAATTTGTTGAAACCCTAAGTTAAGTCTCTATGTCAATTTAGCTTATGAAGCAATTTGTTGAAAGCACTGAAAAATTGAGCTATTGATTGGAACCATTAATTTGAGATTTGGATGCTGAGAGATTCTGGTAGCTTGAATTTATACCTGCAGTGTTGAGATCTGTGTTTTGGTTGGGGATTGGGTTAACAATTTTCATGAATTGTTTTGTATATTCATTGTTTATCATATCCTGGTCTAGCTAATTTTTCTTATTTTGATTGCTTGGTGAGCTTAGAATGAGTAATATGCTGTTCACCATGGCAAGTTTTTGTTGTGTGCTAAGAACTTCTAATGAATAGGCAACAAGCTGGCAACTTGATGAAGCTATCCAGCTGTTTTATGTTGGAAGCGATGGTGGAATGCTTCCTTCTGCTACACACACTCAGTCAGAATCCATTGATCATGCTCTGGCTGAACAGTTTTTGGGGTATGATAATGTTAAACTTGAATTTCTGCTCAGTTCTGCACACCAATAATGATTCTGTTAAAGCTTGGTTGTTTTTAACCGGTTAATTTGATGTTGTATTTGAATAGGGCGGAGACAGATACAGGAAGTGAAAGGATACTGCAGAATGATGTAGATGAAGTTCGTCCTCCATTACCTGTGGTGAGAGAGACTCTCTATGGTGACGCAATGTATCATGGGTTAGTCTTCTCTCTTTGTTTTTATTCCTAGGTAATATCTCAGCTATGAAGACTTATCCTCAGAATTGTCTGTGAAGTAAGTAGACTGTAGATTTACCTGTATTTCATGTGTTTCTCCCTTACACGCCCTCTAAGTGCAGTTGTGAGATCAACTCTTGTTTTAGTTAGATCTTGTGAGGGTTCTGAGATAAGATTAGTTGATTCTAGTCCTTTGTTAGCAGACTCAGGTTCTGTTCTGTTGCGATCTCAGCTTTTGGGGCTCATATCGAAACTGCTTATCTAGTTTTGGGCATCCCAAACTACTTCTTCTTTAGTTGCCATTGTAAAGGACACACACTACGTCCAGTGGAAGTGTAATCACTTTCCTGTTTTTCCATCTGTCATAAGCGCATAATAATGCGCATCTCCTACAATTTCATGACATTTTCTTGTATATATTCGTGTATTATCTTATGTTTGATGATGTAGTCTTCTACAGCACTTAAAGAGATGTCACTCTCATGTTCATTTGCATTTATAATAGGGCTAGAAGAGTGGGAAACACTCAGCCCGAACCAACTTCGTTAATTGCATTCCGTAACTTCAGTGAAGAACCAAAAGGCCCAGGTGTTTGGGAAGCAGATCAAGGTGCTTCCTCTGGGTCAGCCTCTGCATCAGAGACATCAGCTCCTCGTGACACCTTAGCCACTTTGTACCGTCCACCTTTTCATCTCATGTTCAAGGGTTCTTTTGAACAGGTACCTATGATTCTACACAGAGTTTCCTTTCATCTCATTTGACTCTGTTTCTAAACCTCTTTCAATGGTTTTGATTCAGGCAAAAACTACTTCTTCTACTCAAGATAAATGGCTTCTCGTCAACCTTCAATCTACTACAGAATTTAGCTCTCATATGGTTAAAATTCTCTAAACTTTCCTTCAGATTTTCCATACTTAAAACCGCTATGGTCATCTTCTTGAAGCTCTTGTCTTTCTTTCTCAAGCTTAATCGAGATACATGGGCAAATGAAGCTGTCTCTCAAACCATCAAAGCCAACTTCATCTTCTGGCAGGTTAGTTAGTACACAAACTTACCTTAAAACTCTCTGCTTGCCTGAAACCAGAACTCATTTTGATCCTGGATTTTAGAAACCAAAACTCATTTTAATCCTGGATTTCTGAAACTAGGTCTATGATGATACAACAGAGGGACAGAAAGTTTGTACATTCTACAATCTCGTATCCATTCCTGTAGTCCTTGTAATTGATCCAACCACTGGACAAAAGATGCGATCTTGGTCTGGAATGGTCGAACCCGATACTTTACTAGAGGATTTAGTACCATTCCTCGATGGTGGTCCACGCGAAAACTTTGCTGCCTTATCTAAAAAACGACCAAGAAGCAGTTCATTAACTCCTCATTCCATACCCAAAGGTTAGCTTTTCTTTTTCGCCACTCCAAATTGCTTTCTCCTGGAAGCTGATTCGATCTTTTTATCGATTTTATCGTTCAGAGGATGTTCCTAAAGATGAAGATGAAGAACTGCAACGAGCATTAGCTGCTTCCTTGGAAGATAACACCATCAAGGAGGAATCACCAGAGAAAGAAACATCACCAGAAGAAGTAGTTGCCGTGTCTGCACCATTGCCTACTTTCCCACCTCTTCCCGAAGAACCGAAGAGCAGCGACCGAAACACGATTTGCAGAGTTGGGATCCGTCTTCCCAATGGACAAAGAGTCCAGAGAAACTTCCTCAGAACAGACACAATTCAGGTTTTGCAGCTTTTTGACATTTTCTTGATAGATTCTCTCTGATTTGTGTTGTGTTGTGTTGTGTTGTGTTGTTGTCTGAGATCTTTGGTGTGTCTATTTCGTAGCTTTTGTGGTCGTTCTGCTATTCAAAGCTTGAGGAAACAGAGAGGAAGAAGCCATTAAAGTTAACACAGGCGATTCCAGGAGCTTCAAAGACATTGGAGTTTGAGTCTAACTTAACATTGGAGCAATCTGGAGTTGCAAACTCTATGATCTCTGCTACCTGGGAATAAAATAATCATTGTCTATTAACATATTATTATTGTGTTTCTATGTTCTTTAAAAAATGATTTATCAGATTAGTTTATTTTAAATTCCACTTTCTTTTTTAATCATTTATATTATAGTACTATCTTTTATTGAAATTTACAAGGGTTTATATAATTTATTAATTTGGAAACTCAAATATTGTTTGAATTTGATATATTTTAGAACTCTTATAGATGTCGGGAAAAAAAAATCGGATGCTTCCATTTAAACAGAAAAATTGAGGAAAAACCATGTGTTTTTATCTTATTAATATTTGATTTTTTTTTAAATGTTATTTAGATATATTATAGTTTAATATAACTGCGATTTTTTATAGAAAATATTCGAATTAAAATTTAAATTCTAGTTTATATATTTTGATGTTACAAATAAGTTATTTCTCTACTCTAAAATACTATTTGGAATTAGTGGAAATTGTTACACTTTCTTTTTCTTCACATTTATAATATAAATATATGTGAAGAAAAATATTAAATCGAATTTTATATTATAAGTTTTTCTAAGAAAAAACAATTAAAGGAGAATCGATACTAGACTAAAATGTAATATAGAATAATAATATTTGATAAAGTTTATATTCAATTCAAGAGAACTAAAAAAAACGAATGTAAATTGAAAAAAAAAGTGAATTAAAAAAAAAGGAAAAGAATATAATTTTCTTACGAATAATGGAAACAAAATAAATAAATTTATATAATAAGTATGGATAAGAAGTTGTACTCATTTTGCCTTTGCAGTATTAAGAAAAGTTAATAACAGAGAGATCCAACGCGCCTAATTTGCCTAAATTAATAAAATTTAACAAAATCGACGATTTTCGAAAGGGTTAGTCCACAGTTTTAGACGAAACGCGCGCAACGCGCTTTACATGCGCGTGGGATTGATATACAGCATCCGTGTGGGCTTTATATAATATATGGCTTGAGGTGAATATTAATTCGGTCAAATAAATAGCTACTGGGCCTATACATGGGCCTATTCTCAATATATCCAAACACATTTATTTATTTTACTAATATCAAATTTATACTTTCTTATTACCCAAAATAAATAAAAAAGCATAATTTGCATAAAAATGATATATTCTTAACCTTCATGTACTTGATACATTTAATTATTAGAAAAAACAACTCTATGATTAATTTAAATAAAGATTTATAAATAAATTTAAAAGTTAATGAAAAACAGACAAGTGATAAAAATTAAATTTCACCTTCCAATAAAATATAACCCAACAAAATTGTTTTATAAAGTTCATTTTTTATGATACTTAAATTATAAAAATAAATATGTATTTACTGTTATTATATATACACAATGACGTTGAAGGAAAAAAAATGATGTAGAGAGGTATTTATTATATATTAATAGCTTTTTATTATTTCATAAATGATAACAAATTAACAATAGTTGTTTACTCATAATATTATAACTCTTAATTAGCTTCACACACGTGTTCGTTGGTCACCACTAATTTTTTATAAGTAACGGCAATATTAATTTCAATATAGTATTATTTTATTTTTAAAAAATGGTATATATATGTATATATAATATTATTGTATATATTTTTGTCTTGAACCTAAGTTATATATATGAAGGAAAGAAAGGTGTGGCCCCTCTGACCATAGCTTGCATGTGGACACATTTCACCCTTTTAACAATGATATTTAAACCATATATAATATTACCATAACATCTTTTATTTTACACAAAAAAAAAATAATACACAATTTTGAAAATAAAAAATGACGTAAATATTAAGTAAATAAATTTCATGGGAACTTTAAAACTAAAAAATTAACAATAACTTATAAAAAAAATCTAAACAAAATTACATAACATAAGAAAAATCAATGATTTAATCCAGTAAAAAAATATTACTGAATCACAAAAATATTTGACTATATGTATATATATCTAACTAGACATGACTCAAT
>KE151808.1:5487-15912 GCA_000411095.1 Aethionema arabicum | reverse complement strand
CTTTATCATCATCTTCTTTATCATCTTCTTGGTCTCTTTCTTGGTCTCTGAGTTTTTATTGACCTTTTTCTTCTTTGGTTTCTTCCTCTAAATCTCTCTCTCTTCCTCTAAGGTATAATAATAACTAATTTAATTAAAATTATATTTGGTTTCTTCTTCTTATTTCAAAAACATACAAAACTAAATCTTAAACTCTTTAATTTGAGTTATATAAATTTTTTTCTCTTTGTTCTTGTAAATGTCTTTTAGTGTAATTTTTTTTTTAAACTTTCATGGACTCTTCTTGTTCTTAATTCTCTCCTGAATCAAATTTAATTTGTCTTCTCTTTTTACTTTTTAAAATTTTAATAAATATTGGATTTTTGTAGGTTAAGCAAAAAGGTAAAGCTAAAGAAGAGATATGTCTTCAACATATAATAACAATATAATTTCATCATCTTCTCCTCCTCAATCTTTCCTCATAGTCACCGGAGATAACGATTTTAACCGGAAACAGACGGTGATGAAGATGATTCAACAACCTAACTCCACCGCTCCTCCTCCGCCGCCTCCCAAGAAACGAAGAAACCAACCGGGAAACCCAAGCAAGTACCCCTTTTAATTATATATAAATTACACAAAACCCTAATCTTGATTCTTGATTCTTGATTATCATTCTTGAAAATCAAGAACTAAGATTATAGTTATTTGATATCGATTCTTGATAATCAATTCTTGGTAATCAAGAACAAAGATTATCATTCTTGGAAATCAAGAACAAAGATTATAGTTAATTATTTGATATCGATTTCTTGATAATCATTCTTGGTAATCAAGAACCAAGATTATTATTTTTCGATATTGATTATTGATTGGAGTGTTTATTTATTTTTGATTGCTAGAGCTAGACGTATTTTCGTACTATACATGAGAGACTATATGAATTCTTGATATATAGTCAAGAAAATCAAGATTTATTATCATATAATAATTTTGATTCTTGAAATAGATTAATTGGATGTTAAAAAAAAAGAATAGATTAATTTCTTTATCGTTTAGAATTAGATATGTTTTTATGTATTATGAATTTGTAACTACCATTTTAATTTGATTATCAAGATTCAAGATTATGTCGATATACTGGATCTTGATTCTTGAATAGTTGAATACAAACTATTCAGTTTGATATATTATTGAAATATAGATGATAATTATATTTGTATAAATGCATGAAAATTTATGAATTCTCTTGGTTATTGTTTTTACTTAATCAAGAATCAAGATTATAACATCAAACCAATCTTGAATATTCTTGAAAATAGATTAATTTATATATAATTAATTTTTATTTTTTTACTTGATTTTTGAGTATAGATCCAGATGCAGAAGTGATAGCTTTATCACCAAAGACAATAATGGCAACAAACAGATTCATATGTGAAGTATGTAACAAAGGTTTTCAAAGAGAACAAAATCTACAACTTCATAGAAGAGGACACAATCTTCCATGGAAACTTAAACAAAAGTCAAACAAAGAAGTGACTAGAAAGAAAGTGTATCTATGTCCTGAAGTCACGTGCGTCCACCATGACCCCTCACGTGCTCTCGGAGATCTCACCGGAATCAAAAAACATTATTACCGGAAACATGGAGAAAAAAAGTGGAAATGTGAAAAATGTTCAAAACGTTATGCTGTTCAATCTGATTGCAAAGCTCACACCAAAACTTGTGGTACTAAAGAGTACCGTTGTGATTGTGGCACCATCTTCTCTAGGTAACAACTTACTAAACCATATAATATCTTTCTTCATTTCATTTAATTAATTTTTTACTATATGTTTTTCCATCAAATTATATGAAAAAAAGAGTGTAAATACTCTTTAAAAATCGATCATATTACTAGTATGATAATCATAAAATTTGTCATTAATATATATAGTTTGATTTTGTTTATGTCTATTAGAAAATAGTAACACAAAATTTACGAAACTATATATATATATTGTTGAATTCATTTATTAAGTCTATAGTATAAGTTTTGCTTCAAAATTTTACGAAAAAAATCGAGTTTATATACTATTAAATCGATCATATTACTAGTATGATAAATCGTAAAGTTTGTGATTATAGTTTAATTTTGTTTATGTCGGTTAGAAAATAGTAACATAGATTTTTCTTGTATTGTGATTAAGATCTATTTATCTATTAGTTTGTTTGTTTATCTTTTTATTGTCTATAGAAATATTATACTTTCTACATTGGGATGTGAACATGTATATGTTATATATATATGATGTGATATGATATGATATGCATATATTTACATTGGATCTAACAATGTAATTATGTGTTGGTGATGAGAGTGAAATAAAAAAGATGCTAAATTTGGTGACATGTGAGTTGGATTTGTTTCTATGTATTCCCACTTTTGTTTTCTTCTTATTCATCAATTTTTGCAGAGTTCCCTTTTTCCATGTAACTCTCTCTTCTTGTGGACCCTATCCCCTCTCTCTCCTACTTTCTCTCTCTACATATAAATTTAATTATATGTTTATATGTATAAAGAGTGGTTGGTTTCTTGATTAAATAATCTACATTGTGGTCAATGTGTGACATACTACTATGTAGTAGTTGATGAACACTTTTTTTTATAACATTTTTAGGGTTTTAAATTGTTTTCCATTTTCATGATTTTAGTAGAATATTTTAATACATGATATGTTATAATGTTAGTCTAGGTCTAAAATCGATTTGGCCGGTCCTGAAATTACGAAGATATGACCGAAATTTTTTGTTATTGGTTTATTGTCATGACCTAAAGTTTTAATTTTTTTATATCTCTAACTTGTTACATTTTTTTGTTGTGTGTGATTGCATAGGAGGGATAGTTACATTACACATAGAGCATTTTGTGAAGCTTTGTTACAAGAAACAACAAGAAACTCTACTGTGAGCTTTACATCAATGGCCGCAGCCAACAACAATGGCAGACATGAACTCTACAATAGACTTGATGGTGGCATTAGTCCTCTTTCTAATCACCTATTTGGTAACACTTCAAATTCCGATTTTACCCCTCTAGTTTCAAGTTACAATTTAAACCGTCCAAATTTAGACAAGTTTGAAGACTTTGGTCCTCAATCAACAAACCTTAATCCTAATTTCCTTATGCAATCTCAAAACAATCAGACGAATCTCATGAACCAACATGGTATGATTCAATTCGATCCGTCGGATTTAAACCAGACAGATGAAAACCACAACAGCAACAACAACAACTTCTTCAACCTCGGTTTTTTTCAAGAAAATAATAATGAAAACTTAAATGTGGCCGCGACTAGTGTCGCAGCCACAAGTTTGTTAGCGACAGCGACGAGTAACGATGATAGTTCTGGTTTGTTAAGAGGGTTAACTTCTTCAACATCATCAAATGCTGCAATTGTAAATGGATATGGAGGGCAAATTGGTCATAATGGAAATTTTCAAGGTTTAATGAATTCATTGGTTGATCATCATCAAAGTGGGTCTAGTAACATTTTTGATGTGCAATTTGGAAATAATATTAATATGAATGGTGAATCGGATAGATTGACTTTGGATTTTCTTGGTGTTGGACGTGGTCGTGGTCGCGGCGGCCGCGGCGGCGGTCATGTTTCTTTAGATGTTGGAATTAAATTTCTACATCCAAATCATCCTTTTGGAAAAACTTGATGTAATATTTTATTTTGTGTTGATTTGAGAATTTTAATTTAAATGTTTATATGTTATGTTATGTCTTTTAATTATATATATTGAAGTGATTTAGTTTTGAATTGAGTTTTGAATTTTTTTTTATTTACCCTTATCCTGTAAATTGTCAATATAAGAAAATGTTTAATTAATGGTAAGTTCGTTTACAAAATTATGTGTTAGACTATTTCCAACGCAAATATTATGATTTTTTTTTACAATTTACATTTTTTATAATAATTTTGTATGGTAATATAAAATTGTTTTCAATTAATTAATTACGATATATGTCAATTTATAGAATTTTAAAAACGAATAATTAAAGATTAAATAAAATATTTCTTTAAGGTATATATTAACTATTTGAGTAAATGTGATTATGATGTGAACTTAATTACTTTTAGCTACGTATAGTACTTAATTAAAAGATATTAATAATAGTGGACATATTGGTTTATTTTAATTCATACGTTATAGATGTATAATATTGTAAGTACTAAAATACAATTCATAAATATATAAAATATTTTACATTGCACATGCAAATTTGTGAGCATATGAAGAGATATTTGTCTAGAATATTTATAATAAAAAAAATATATACAATAATAAGTGAACCCGATCGGATAATATTCCAAGCAAAGCATAATACAAACAGAAGCCTCCAACATTCCAATATTATTTTAATTTATGTCGTAATCCAACATGTATAATTAATGTATATGTATATATAACAATATTCAATATTATTATTTGTCTACAGTATTATATATCTATTATGTTCAGCCACCTAATACAAAATGGCCGTTGTACAAAAATTATATATAATTAATCTTTGATAAGAAAAAACTTTAAACTTTCTTTACAAATTAAAAAAAATTGTAGCAATAATTCGATATTAATATTTTAACATTGTCGATCGTCGTAAAATATCGATTTAAATTTGAAAATGCTGAAAATAAATATATATATAGAGAAAAAAAAATGATGCTTAAGTTAAGGGCAAAGTGTTGTCGACATAAAAAAGGTATATAAATTAACGGATGTATTTTATTTTATTTTGTCTTTATTGTTAATTTTTTATATTTTTTTTATTTTTGTTAAATAAAACTAATCTAGTTATTTTCTAAAGTTGGACCGTACCTACTCAATTTTCAATGTTTTGATCCCAACTTTACGTACCATAAACTATATATATTATAAATAATTTATAACGTGACGCTGTGCATTAAAAGAAAAAAATTAAAATCGAAAACTGCCACTTCCATGGTGTTATTAAATAATAAAATACTAAACAGAAAATAGTATACATAACGACATAATGGTTTCTTTTTGCGATAACAGACATAAATGTTACATATTTTGATTTTTTTAATCAGAATTTTTCCTTTTGTGCTTTAAAATTGAGAAATGTTTACAGTTAGAACCAATTAAGTTTTGATGGATATACATTAAGATTAATTAATATGAAAAAAAACAATTTAAAAAACTGGCATACACAAAAAAGAAATATATATTTGTATTATTGTATAATATATGAGATAAAACTTTATAATTATTATATTCATGCAATTATTTCATATAGTAGTTCATTCGATATATTTATATACATATAAATCAAAAGATTTTGAAAAAATTGGACTGCCATATATATAGTACTAAAGTAGTGAAATAGTTAGTTTTTTTTTTCAAAGTGTAAAAAGAAGAAAAAATAAACATGTGAATGATTTATTTAAATCATATGGCGATGAAGAAGGAGAAAAGATTGATGAATAATACAATTTCTCTTACTCTTTGGTCCACTTCGTTTATGGACACTCTCAAATTGGGCCCTATGTGCATAACATACATCAACATGGACATGTGAATATATAAGTATCATATTATTATTATATGATACATATATATATATATGCTTATATATTAGAGAAATTTTTTGCATACCAATTTACCTACAAATTCTTTTTGTTATGAAAAATACTGTTGCAATTAATAATATATTTTCCATGGAATTAAATTGTTTAGTTTTATATATATATACAAATTTTATAATAATTTTGTAAGAAATAGAAAATAAAGACTGATATTATCGTTAACAATAAGATATTTAATCATCGTTTAATTTTTTTTGTCTAAAATAACATAATGAATAATAATATACTATATAGTATTTTATTTTGGACAAATTGGTTAAATTGAAATAATATAATTTAAAATAGTTACATCATATTATCACTACAAAAAAAAAACATATTGATTTCCGAATACGATTTCGACCAAATGAATTGGTCAAAACATTTTGACTATTTTTCAACATGTTGTCTAAACTAAATTATTTATCACCGACTTAGTTATAATCACAAAAAAAATTTAATCTACAATAAAATTTGAACACTTGGCTCATAAAGTTATCTTNTTTTTGTTCAAAACCCCTACAACTCCAAAATAAAATTATAATTATGTAAGCAAAAATATGTATGTGAAACAAGATTGCTGATTCTAGACCGTTAAATTTAAATTTGATAGGGACAAGACATTATATCCTTGTGGAAATGCAATACACATTATTACACACACATCAATATTACATATATATATAATTATATACAAAATATATATGTATAATATGTAAATGTGAAAAGATATTTTAGAAAGGTTGTGAAGGGACAAACACTCGTGACACATAGCCAGCTAATTGCCATAAAGATGACAAGTGTAGAAGAAATTAGCAAAATAAAAATAATAGCAAATTAATTAAATTGAATTTAAACAATTAAAAAAACACTCAAAAACCCACAAAAAGCTGTCTTTTAGACTTTTACTCGTGAAAACTATATATTTTTTTAAAAAAATTTCATACAAAAAAATTGTAAATATGAGATAACTCGGTATTAACTATATCATAATTTGATGACAAAAAAAAAACTATATCATAATTTAGAAAAAAGTCATTTACAAAAATTCAAATGAAAAATTTGATATAATTTTGTTTCAAAGATTCGATATAATTTTGTTTCAAAAATTCACTCATGAAAATATAATTTAAGGAAAAAAATGAAATTAGTAATATATCCCCTAGTCCCTACGATACAATATATATATATTTCTCTAGGACAAGTTAAGAAAAAACATATAAATTAACAAAATATATTTCAACTCAAAATTGGATAAAATGTGTAGGATTATTCTTAAAAAATATTATCATTTAAAAATTCTAAAAATTTGATAAAATTTATAGTTTAATCCTTGAAAAAATGATCATAATTTAAATTTAAAAATTGTGTAAAATTTGTTGGCCCCTTAGGAAACTTTCACAATGAAAAAAAAAGAGTTGGATAAAATATGTAAGTTAACCCTTTAGATAAATTATCGTAATTTCATAATTTTCAGAATTAGATAAAATTTATTATGTAATCCTTTAGAGAAACAGTTATAATTAAAAAATTTTAAAATCGTTAAAATTTTGTAAGTTAAATTTGAATATTTCAATTGTAGATTTGGTAGAACTGTACAGGAGACCACTAAAGAATAATTGTATTTAAGGCTTTGAATATTTCAAATTCAATGATCCTTAAGAGTTTCCTTTAAATGCAACTACAAGATGTATTTTTTTTTTTTTTTTGACATCAACTACAAGATGTATTTAATGAAACTACTTTATTCTATATTTATATACACACACAGACATTAATATAATATGTATATTTTAACATAAAGTCTTATGAATAATTTTTTCAGCCCATTCTATATATAAAGGCCCTTTAATTATTTAGTCACAAACACCAAAACTTCATCTTGGACCGGCTCAAAAGAAACATCACTAACTACAAAACGCTGCGTTTTAGTGATTCTAATAGACAACAAAATTATGAGTGTTAACCTGTTTGGTTTAGCTAAACCGAAACGAAAATTTGACCCAACAACCTGATTACAAAAAAATTAAACCGATTTACTTTAGTTCTTAACAAATAAAACAAGCATAACCAAAAAAAATTTAAAAATTGTATAACACATTTAAAAAATAAATAAATACCGAAACTAAAATCGTATCAAACCGGACCAACATTAAAATGGTATTTCATTTCGTATTAACCGGAAAAATCTAATCAAATAAATATGTCAAATATCTTCGATTTTTTCATATTAAAACTAATCATATTCATAATAATAATAAAAAAAAAATCTACGAGTCCTAGCTAGAAATTGTTTACTGCACTAAAATTTAATAAAAGAAGAAAAAAAAAGAGTTTAATTAATTAATTTAGCTACGAAGAAGAGAAAAAGAGAGATTAAGATTAAGATTAAGATCAATCTTTGGAGAATCAAAAGCTGAAGAAGATGAGTATGCTTCACTTGTTTCACTTAATGAAGATGATCCATTTATGTTCTTGCTCCTTTTCCAATTCTTTTGATGATCATTTTGATGATAATGATCATGATGATTATGATGATGATTATGATGATGATGGTAGTGATTCAATGACAAAGATAGTGATAAGTCTTCTTCTTCTAGCTCTTGTTCTTGACATGTGTTTGTGTTTTGAGCCTATAGATCCAAAGACATATAAGTTCTTATTAGTTAGATTTTTAAGTTCTTTTATAATATTATCAATTTTAATGATTTTTTTTTTTATTTTGGTTAACTTTTTTTTGTGATTGGGGCCTTGGGGGGATTGATCTATAAACTATATATTCTAATACAAATGTATTATGATTATAATTTAAAAATCTTAGTAGTGAAAATTTAATAAAGTATGTCCTATGAAACCATAAGAAATTGTGACTAATTTTTTTGTTATTTTCATATATAGAAATAGTTTTTAACGATTTAAGGAAATTAGTTGATTTTCATCATTCATAAATTTTATAATTTCTATGAAAAAACAAGCTGATGAAATTTAATTCCTTATGTGTTTTACAACAATTGATTAATTACCCATGTTCGTTGAAATGAGTAAATAAAATATGATATATCTGGTATTTCAAATTATATATATTTTTAAAAATCCTAACAAAATTATTACTTGAATAAACTTAAATAGTATTAATTTATATATTAACAAATGCAATGTATTACTACCTTAATCCCATTTAATATCGATAATTACTAATTTAATCTCAAA
This sequence comes from Aethionema arabicum, assembly GCA_000411095.1. Classification (NCBI taxonomy): domain Eukaryota; kingdom Viridiplantae; phylum Streptophyta; class Magnoliopsida; order Brassicales; family Brassicaceae; genus Aethionema; species Aethionema arabicum. Next base: position 7,081 of record KE151808.1, on the reverse strand, counting down.
TGTGTTACTAGTAAAGCATTGTCTTTAACTACTAAACATGGATATATATAAAAAGTTTCAATAATTAGCTTAAATAGTTTTCTTACATTTAAAAATATTACTAGTACTTAGAGCTAAAAATAATATTAGTACTTTTTCTTATAAAGTATTAATACTTTTTGTTTCTTAAGAATATTAGTACTTATAACAAATTAACAATGTTGTCAAAGTATGTTATATATTAATATTTTTAATTTAAATTATAATTAGAATTACCTGAAGAAAACGAAGATGATGAGAGTGAAATTTGAACGAATCAGAAATGTCTGCAAATGTTTTACTTCTTCTCTCCATTTTCATGATGTGAAGAAAGTCATCGTCATCATTATCTGAACTCTGCTCTCTGTTATTTTAATTTTAAAAATATTTATTAAAAATTTGGACAATTCATATTCAAACAAAATTATACTCATGATAACATACCCATTTCTGAAATAAGAAAAATGTCAGAAACAAATAAATACTTATAATAAATAATAAATAAAATTACCTAAAGTTAAAAGAGTGAAATCCCAAAAGACAATCATTCCTTGTGTCATGAAGATCATCTTCTTCATTGTCTTGTCTTCTTCTTCTTCTTGAACTTGATGAATAACTCAATTCTGTCCCCCAAATTTTATCATTTTTTTTATTATTTTTATTATTTTTTATATTTAATATTCTCTATTTTCACCTTTTTGTTTCCCCTTTTCATTTAATAAGTAAGGCACCTATTTACCTATAAAGCTATTAACCAAATCCCTTTTTGTTTTCCTTGTTTTAATAAATATTTTAGCTTTTGGAAAAGAAGAAAAACAAATTTTAACAACGTAATAATAAAAAGATTTTTACCAATGTAATTAATATATGTTGAAAACATAAAACAAAACTTCATTTGAGTTAAAAAAAAACGTCATTTATATTTTTTTCCCACACAACATCATTTATTCTAAATAGTATTTACATTATGAAATAGAGAGAAATTATATATATATATATATATATATTTGTAGTGTGGTGAAAATTAAATTTATGGATTATAGTTTTGATGTGAACAGTGGGAATTTTTAAAGGACTGTCCTTATCTTGAAATTATTATGATGTTTTTTTATTATTAGTTTGGAATATGATGTTATAAATTGTAATATTAATTATCACTATTTGTTTTTTTATAAATAATTGTAATATCCATTGGTACCTGGTTTCACACTTTTTGAAATTATTATGATGTTTTTTATTATTAGTTTGGAATATGATGTTATAAATTGTAATATTAACCAGGTAAAAAAAATTGTAATATTAATTATCACTATTTGTTTTGTATAAATAATTGTAATATCCATCGGTACCTGGTTTCGTAAGAGTGAGCTTAGATCCTCTATACATCTATAGTACAATCAAAACAAGTACAAACAATAATATTAAATAATCAAATATTTGTTATAATTAACTTAGAAATATATACAATTAATTAAATTAGCAAGTAAAAATTAAACCTGAAGATGGCTTTTCACATGTGAAATTGTAAGTCCTTTCACATCCATTATCTTAAGAACAAGTTTTGGAGTTGCTTCTG
>KE151806.1:290340-302976 GCA_000411095.1 Aethionema arabicum | reverse complement strand
GACATATCCAATTAGGTAGGCAGACACAATTAGGTAGACGAAACCAAATAGGTAGACATACCCAATTAGGTAGACAAACGCGCGTAGACAAATAATGAAGGTAGTGTTTATACTTCATTATCAAGTATAAATACTATGGATCTTAAAATAAATAATAAAGCTTTACAATACAATCATTAAATCATGAAGATTAACAATTTTTTACAAATTTATGTAAATTTCAAACATAATTTAGGTAACTTGAGACATAATTTAGATAGACTTTAGACATAATTTAGGTAGACTTTAAACATATTTTAGGTAGACTTTAGACCTACTTTAGGTAGACTTTAGACATACTTTAAGTAGACTTATCATGAACAGGTTGTTTTCTCCAAGTTGAATATGATTTTTTTCTGTAAAAACAGAAACCGAAAAGTATTTATCCAAATTGAACAAATTAACTTTACGACTTTGTTCCATCATAAATCCAGAAAATTTCACATAATCCATTCAATTTTAAAACCCTTAAATCTAGATCTATATCCTAAGAAACAAATCTAGATCTATATGCTCAAAATCGCACTTAGGGTTAGGAATGGAAAAGTGAAGGGTTATTTATGTCTTGAGACATGTTTTATTCAATTAATTAATCTATTTTTTTTAATTTGAAAAGGGTAGTTTGAGTTTTACATTAATATTGGGCTACACAAAAGAAAAAACCAAAATGGAGAATTACTTAGTATATTATGAGCTTTTTAAAAAGCTAATGGACATCGATTCCTTTTTTATTAACTTATACCTACAAAGATATTCTAATGGCTATAATTTAAATTTATGTCTCTAACTAGAAGTCATTATGAATAAATAATGTAACGGAGTATATTAAATAGCCCTTAGTTTTTTTTTTTGTTAAAAAAATAGCCGTCAGTTTTGAAGAACACAAATGAAATGATTTTTATTTAACACAAATGAAATGATTTACATCTATGAAATGATTTTGACTTCTATCTATTTCATAGATGTAAATCATTTCATTTGTGTTAAAAAAAAATAATTTGATTTTTGTTTTTTAAAATTAACACTTTTATACATTAAGTCGCAAGTCCTATCAAATCAGTAAAATTAATTTATAGAAGTACTTTAAAGTAAACCTATACCTACACGCAATAAAGCTCGTTTACAAATAAATTACAAATTCCCTTTGTTATTAACTAAGTGTTTTTTCCTCCCCTTTTTATTAAGTTATACTAACTTACAAAATTATTATAACGGAATTTATGTCTGTAAATAGAAGTCATTATGAATAAATAATATATTACATAGATGTAAATCATTTCATTTGTGTTAAAAAAAAATCATTTCATTTTTGTTTTTTTACAACTAACGGCTATTTTTAAAATTAACACTTTTATACATTAAATCGAGTCCAATCAAATCAGTAATAAGAATTTTTTTCTTTTTCTGACGAATGTAAAAGGAATATATACAAGTACTTTAAAGTAAACCTATAACTACACGCAATATAAGCGCATTCACAAATAAATTAAAAATCTCCTTTTTATTAAGTTAAAAAATTATCCTAACGGCTATAATTTAAATTTATGTCTACAAATAGAAGTCATTCCTCTTGAGAATCTCTTCATTTTTATTATAATTTTTTAACTGGTTTTTATCTTTTGAAACTTGATAAAGTTGAGAAATTCGACTCATTTTTCTTGTGTCTTCTCGTGCTTAAATTCACTTTCTCTATTTTGTGGATATTTCTCTTTGTGTTATCAATTTTCCAACTTCTAGCAGCGCTCTGTTTAAGTCTGTGTGATTTTTGGTCTGCTGATGCAATCAAGCAATGTCGAAGGTTGTTGCTGCTCTGCTCCACCGTCCAATCTAAACCGATAGAGATTTCCCGGTTAAGTCTTTCTTTGACTTTAACTTCCTACTTTCAAGCTTCAAGTAATGGTGAAAGTATTTGATGCAAAAGAGTAGTAGTTGTGGATCATGCAAAAACTAAAAGCAATACGAAAGATTCTTATAATCTCTCACATCTTCTTTCCCGTATAAAACACTTTTCTTGGATATTTGATGCAACGAGAAGCTGCTGAAAATCGTTAATCCCTTGATTCATCAAGTTACTCCCCACAGATTCCTATTCAGTCATTTCTTTCTCTCTTAAACCCCTAACCCATAAAGATTAAACCTTAAATCCTAAACCTGAAACCCTAAATCCGAAACCNACATGAACCCCTAAACCTCCAACCCTAAACACAAAACCCTAACCCTAAACACGAACCCCTAAACCCTAAACCCGAAACCCTAAACCCTAAACACGAACCCCTAAACCTCCAACCCTAAACACGAAACCCTAACCCTAAACACGAACCCCTAAACCCTAAACCCGAAACCCTAAACCCTAAACATGAACCCCTAAACCTCCAACCCTAAACACAAAACCCTAACCCTAAACACGAACCCCTAAACCCTAAACCCGAAACCCTAAACCCTAAACACGAACCCCTAAACCTCCAACCCTAAACACGAAACCCTAACCCTAAACACGAACCCCTAAACCCTAAACCCTGAACCATAAACTCTAAACCCTAAATCCAAAACCCTAAACAAAAAACCTTAAACCCTAATTATTTTGCAATATCATTTGTTCATAACTAACATGTTTTTTTTATCGAATTATAATGTTAAATTAAGTTATAGTATAATAATCAACGTCAATTGTAAGTGGATCAACTATTTTCTTTTCAAAACTATATTGTTATTTACATTGGTAATGATTATGTGCTATTATTCTAACGTCTGCGTCGACAACGACGACACAAAAAGCGAAAATACGGAGGGTAAAACAAGCGTTGACGCCGGAGAGGATACCGAAGACGGCGGCGTGGAGTTCGAGAAGCAGAATGAGTTTCTTCCTCTCTTCCTTGCAGCTGATCTTCTGCCACATTCTCTTGTTGCACTTGTTCAGGAGAAGGAGAAGAAGAAGAAGAAGAAGAATGAGGAGGAGGTAACTGATCTGCCTCCTCATCTTCTGCCACAATAATCTCATCAGGCGCTTGTTGCTCTAGTTGCGCTGGTTCTTGCTGTGCTTCTCCCGGTGGCCCTAACTCCAAATCCAAGTTCAAGTTCATCTGCAAGAAATTTTTTTAACAAGCTACTGGTTATCGAACATAATTCAAGAACTATCTTGAAAAAACAAAGGATTTTATTGAACATTTACCTTTTCCAACGTACGACTTCTTCACAATCACAACTTTTAATGCTTCTTCCTTCGTCTTAGTTCTGATCTTGAATAGTTACCAGTTACTGTTTGTGTTCTCTTTATACTCCCTGTTTACTGCTCATAATTAGGAGTTAATTAAAAAAACACGTCGCTAATGAATAATACCATATAAAGTAAAAATACCTTTGCAAATGCCTTCTCTTGATCAGGTGAAAATAAACCACAGTGACACGTTTCTTCTTTATTTGAAATTAATTAACCGAATAAATTGTCGATTATTGTACGTAGCCCCTAACATGGAAAAAATAAAGTTTATCTAAGTTTACAGGATTAGTCAAGGCAAAAATAGACAAATTCAGTGTACAAGCTCGAAATTGCAAACAAACTAGTCCTACGACAGATCAAACTCAAATCTTGAAAAAATCAAGATCTCGATTCAATCAAGATATTGAAGAAATAAGGGTTGCATTGAATTACTATTGCGAACCACAAATTAAGAATTTATGCTTTTTAAAAAATGTCTAAACCCTAATTTTTGTTATAAATAAACAAATAAAGAACGACTGATCAAACTCATACAAGATGAATCTTGAAAAAAATCAAGATCTCGATCAATGAGAACCAGAAAGAACTTCTGGTTTTTGAAAAGTAAAAAAACCCTAATCAGTGTATGAAACCTTCGAGGGAAATCTCAAACTTATAAAGACGATGAAAGGTTAAGTCAATTTGAGCACATTTCATGAACTATCTTGAAAAAACAAATAATTTTATTGAACATTTACCTTTGCAAACGTACGACTTCTTCTCAATCACAACTTCTTCTTCTTCCTTCTTCACAATATAACAGTTGTGATCTTGAATTAGTTACCGTTTCGGTTATGTTTCTGTGAAAGACGCAAAAATGACTCAGTCAGCGCCGCGTTTCTTCGATATTTGTAATTTATTTAAGCCCGAAATGACCATTATACCCCTACCGTTATACTTATTTACTGCATACTTGGGATTTCAAATGTCGGTGGGCTTATAATAATTTTTTTTTCGATAAACGGTTATATTAAATCTGTTTCTCAAATTTATTTTAGTTTTTTGTGTTAACTTCAAGTTTTTTTTTTCTTTTAGTTATTACTCTATATATGTTAGTATATATTTTTATATTTTTTTACAGTAAATAAAATCAAAAAGTATTTTTTTTGTATAACTTTTGTTTATTTGCTAATAGAAATGTTTTTGAATTGTCGGTTATATTAATCTATTTAATTAAAAATAATTATCATTTGTAATTCTACTGTTTATTAATTTCATCTACATTGTTGTCAATATAATATTATTAAATGTTTTTTTAACACCATTAGATTTTAGTTGTATTAAAACTTATTGGTAGAATATAAATATTTATAAGTTTGAAGTTAAAAATATATATATTTATCAGCTATATATAGCTTATATATATGATATGTATAATATAAGGATCGAATTCATGTGTTAATTTCGTGAATAAATGACGCTTAAACTAATTATTCTAAGATGAGATGTATATATAGTTTATAAACGATTGATAAATATTTCGAGAAATGTGACAGAACTAAAATACATATACAGGCTAAAGTTATTTTACATCATACACATACCTTTTATATTTTCACAAAAATTACTTGTATTGATTATATGGTTTTTGGTTGTACATTTATTCTTAATTTAATATCCGATATAGTACACCATATTATTGATCTATATGTAAGTACAGTTCAATTTTGTCATTTTTTTAAAGCTTCAAGTTTGTCATCTTTACATATATAAAAAACAAACATCTTTAAAAACACATAGTTTAACGAACTCAAAATTGTTTCCTCTAAGCTCGGATAACGATCTGTATAACTTTTATTACAAGTTTATTAATACAAATTACGTGATAACAGAAAAAAATTATCAAAATTTGTCGAAAATCACTTGTGAAGAAAGATAATAGTTACAAACAATTTTAAATTTGGGTATTTAGTGATGCGAAGAAAGATTTATATACCGAGTTATAATTTTAAATTAAGGTAAATCTCATATATTGCTGATTTTCTAAAAATTAATATGATTAATAATTTTTCTGTTTTAAAAGGGGATTCTATTTCCTGATTTAAAAAACTTAATGTGATTAGTAATCTTTCCATTTTAAAATGGGATAGTATTTCCTGGTTTTTTTTTTCTATGAAGATGCGATTTATAAATTAAAGAGATTTTGTTCTGATTTTAGTTTTTGAATTCTCATGAATTTTTTTTTGACACTTTTACCATTAATTATCTTTGTAACTAAACAGTATTTAAATTATTTTATAGTGGCAAAAGGTGTAAATCAATCTATTTTTTAAGGTAATTTTGAATTTTTCTAATATTTATTTCGTTAAATTTACTTTTATTATCGTTAAAATATATAGTGTTTAATTACGATTGAACTAGGGCAAGGGTTGCAAAATATATGTAAAATCACCTAGATTTTGGATAATATGCATATTGTCACGTATTTTAATTTAATGTTGGTTGCAAATTGCAATGCAATTAAAGTTAGCGCAAATGGTTGGTGGAGTGGTACCATCTCTTACTCTCTTTTATGGTGTTTATTTTTAAATATAGCCGTTAGTTTAAAAACAAAAAATGACATGATTTTTTTTTGTTTGTCAAACAAAATGAAATGATTTACATCCTTAATATATTCTATTAAAAAAAAGATGAATGTGTAGAATACTAATTTGAAATTTAAATGGTGTTTACCTCATATAATAATATATAATGTATACGAGACTGGTTTAACATTTTTAACTATAATATGTATATGTTCCATGGTCAAGAAAAAAATATGCATGTTTTTGCAAAAAAAGGAAATTTAAGGTATAGAGTAATTAAAGGACGATCACATAACTCCAACAAAATAAAATAAAAAAATAAAATAATTTAAGAAAAAATATATAATGTTTAAAATTTTAATTTCTCATTGATAATTAATCATTATTGTTGTGTGTGTTAGAAAAAAATAAAAAGAATAAAGTTGGAAGAAGAATGTTGATGATCGAAACAAGAAAAAGAAGAAGAAAATGGATCCAAAATTGTTGTTTTGTTTACCAGAAGGAGATGCATTATTTAATCCTCTTAATACTTTGTTTATTCAAATGGCTTCTATTCTTGTTTTCTCCCATTTATTCTATCTTCTCCTTAAACCTTGTGGTCAAGCTGGTCCTATCGCTCAGATCCTCGTAAGTTCTTTTTTCACTTTTCACCCTTTTTTATTTTTTCATTTTTCTCAATTTGACCCCGAAACTTCATAAATTGCATTTTAACCCAAATTTCACAGGCTGGAATTGTTTTAAGTCCTGCTTTACTATCAAGAATCGACAAAGTTCAAGAATTCTTCATTCAAAAAGATTCAGCAGCTTATTACTCATTCTTCTCATTTGTTTTACGAACATGTTTCATGTTCTTGATCGGTCTTGAAATCGATTTAGATTTCATGAAACGAAATCTGAAGAAAACTTTTGTGGTGACTTGCAGTTCTTTAATAGCTTCAATCCTAATTTGGCTTGCAGCTCTCTGGTTTCTCATCAGATTACTTCAGATTACTGACGATTTCTTCACGTTTTACTTAGTTTTTCTCGTTGCCTTCTCAAACACGGCATCTCCTGTAGTTATTAGAGCCATCATAGATTGGAAACTTCACACATCTGAGATCGGACGGTTAACAGTTTGTTGCGGTTTATTCATCGAAGTAGCGAATGTAGCTCTCTACACATCTTTGATTGCTGTGGTTTCAGGATCTATGATCGGAGATATCTTTCTTTATACATTTGCCACCGGAATCATAATCTTGATCAATAGATTCTTAGCTTTATGGTTACCAAAACGTAACCCTAAAGAGAAGTATCTTTCGAAAGCTGAAACACTTGCTTTCTTCATCATAATTCTTATGCTTGCGACCACCATTGAATCGAGTAACATCAATTCTGCGGTTTCGGTGTTTTTGTTAGGGTTAATGTTTCCAAGAGAAGGAAAGACTTATAGAACGTTGATTCAACGGTTAAGTTATCCGATTCATGAGTTTGTTCTTCCGGTTTACTTCGGTTATCTCGGGTTTAGATTCAGTCTTAGTTCGTTAACTAAAAGACATTATATCTGTCTTGGGATTACAGTGATTTTAAGCTTACTTAGTAAGCTTATTAGTGTTTTCTTGGCTTGTTCTTACCTTAAAATACCTAAAAAGTATTGGTTATTTTTGTCTACGATTCTCTCTGTTAAAGGTCATGCTGGTCTTCTTCTTCTCGACTCTAACTTGATCCTCAAGGTACCATAATAAAACCCTAAAAAATGTCGATTTCTCGATTTTTTTTTGTATGTTTTCTGATTCTTTTGGTTTTTATTTGTTTGTAGAAATGGTGGAGTCCAATAATTCATGATATGGTGGTTGCTAGTTTAGTGATTACAACATTGTTAAGTGGAATTATAACTTCCTTGTTACTTAGGCTGCAAGATAAGGATTTTGCCGATGAAAGAACTTCGCTTGAGTTCCACGAAACTACAGATGAGTTACGAATCTTGACTTGTGTTTATGGAGTTCGTCATGCTCGTGGTGCAATCTGTCTAGTTTCTGCTCTAAGTGGTGCTAACCAAGGATCTTCTTCACCTTTCACACCTCTTCTTATGCATCTTGTACCGTTACCGAAAAAGCCGAAAACAGAGTTGTTATACAACGAATTAGACGAAGATGGAATGAATTCAAACGGAGTTGATGATGAATTTGGAACTAATGAAGGTTTAGAAATCAATGATTCAATCGATTCATTTGCTAAAGACAGTAAAATCTTGATTCATCAAGTGAAACTCGTTGCACAAATGATGAGTTTACATGAAGAGATTTGTAACGCAATTGAAGATCTTCGTGTATCAATTGTTTTTCTTCCGTTTCATAAACATCAAAGAATCGATGGAAAAACAGCAAACGATGGTGAAATTTATCGACATATGAACAGAAAAGTCTTGAGACATGCTCCTTGTTCAATCGGTATATTCGTTGACCGGAACATAACCGGTTTTCGTCAATTACACGGTTTAGATACAGTTCAACATGTAGCTGTATTGTTCTTTGGTGGTCCTGATGATAGAGAAGCTCTCTCTTTATGTCAATGGCTAACTAACAACTCATTAATTCAATTAACAATCTTTCATTTCGTAGCGGAAGAATCAAGAATCGAGAAACCAGTGGGAAATGTAGAGAATGAAGTGTTGTTAGAGATTGTAAGTAATGATCAGACAGAAGATGAAAGAGATAAGAGTTTTTTGGAAGATATTTACACGAGATTTGTGACAACAGGACAAGTAGGGTTTATAGAGAAGAGAGTGAGTAATGGAACTCAGACATTGACGATATTGAGAGAGATTGGAGAGATGTATTCGTTGTTTGTAGTGGGAAAAAGCAGAGGAGATTGTCCGATGACGACAGGGATGAATGATTGGGAAGAGTGTCCGGAATTAGGAACTGTCGGAGATTTCTTAGCTTCGTCGAATTTGGATGTAAATGCTTCTGTATTAGTTGTTCAAAGACATAGGCATACATTTGATAGCTTTGTAGATGAATAACACAAAGAAAAAACAAAAGTTGTAAATTGTTGTATTTGATTATAGGAAAAAGAAATAGATTTGAATTTTGTCGATTTAGTGAAAAAAACCTCAAACTTTAAAAATGGTTTTTTAGACCTCACACTTTGATAATCAAGTTTTTTTTAATTATACTGTATTTTATGAATTAAATTAAAAATTAAGACATAAAAACTAAACATAATTTCAAAATCAAAAAAAAAAAATCTAAATTTAGATTAGTTATATTATAATTTCAAATTTAAATTTAAAATTTTGGTTTAATAAATTTTTTTATTAAGGTTTAGAATTTAAAAATTCCGGTTATCAAGATTTATGATCTAAAATATCGTTATTAAAGTTGAGGAGTTTTTACATCAAATCGACAAACTCAGAATTTATTTTATGATTTTTCCATGGTTATAAAACTTAGCAAAAATAATTAGATTTATGGTCTAAAATATCGTTTTTAAAATTGAGAGGTCTATAAGATCGTTTTTAAAGTTGAAGGAGTTTTACATCAAATCGACAAAATTAAGAGTTTATGTTACCATAAACTTAGCAACAATAATTAGTGTTTACAGATAATTCATCTCTCTTTTCTTGTTCTTCCATGGTGTCACAAAGACTTAACCCTTTCGTTTCCGGCAACAACAAAACGAACAATCCTAAACCGGACAATGCAACGCCGAAAATCGCAAAGGAAAGTGAAGGAAGATTACTTCCGATTCCAGCGATTATCGGACAACAAGCTCCTCCGATCACAAGTGCTTGTCTAAACATCATTGTTGCAGTACTTCTAACACAAGTCGGAAACATTTCAACCATAAAAACCGACATTATATTGAATCCAATCCTTGCACAGAAGAATGTAGCGAGCTCGAAAACGAAAGCGATTTGTGTTTTTCCGGCGATACTTAGAAGAAAACAGAGTACTCCGGCGGCTCCTCCGAGTAAAGTAATGATTAATACTGAATTTCTTCTAGTAAATCTCTCTAACAAAATCGGAGTGATGAGAAAAGTTGGTAATTCAACGACTGCGTTTAGCGTTTCGCTTAAGTAAACGTTTATATCTATATCTCTAACTGCTAAAGGAACACCGTAATATGAAATCCCCACACCAAACATTATAATCATAACGATTAAAATCCGTTGAAAAACCCATTTTCTGATGAAAAAATCTTTAATTGAGTAACAAGGAAGTTCTTGTAACGTTTCTTGTTCAAGGGGTAACCTAGAAATCACTGATTCTAAGTAAACTCTGTTTTTAGGTGATAGCTTTATGAGTACTTCAATGGCTTCTTGATCTTTGCCTTGTAAATGAAGCCACCGTGGAGACTCGACTGCGAAAAAGTAGAGGATGATAGAGTAGAAAAACGCGGGAATTGATGTGTATAGATAGAGAAATCTCCATGAAAATTGTTGAGAAACGTAAGCGATTCCTGAAAGAGACATAAACCCTAAAACGAAGAGAGTAAAAGGAATCATGGTAGCTCGTGGTCGCCATTTAGTTGAAATTCGTTCACTTATAAGAACTAAAGCGTATGATCCAGTCTGAGCTCGAGATAATCCGATGATAAACTTAAGTGAAGTGTAAATCCAGACATTAGTCGATAAAATTACAGAGATTGAAGAGATCGACATTGTGAATGCTGAGAGAAAAAGTAGTTTCTTGCGACCTAAGAAATCGTCTGGAATCATAGCGAGAAAAAACCCTCCAAAGATTGCACCGATGTAGAAAGCAGAGGTAGGCATACCTCTGAGAAATGAGGATGAACATTGGAGGTTAAAGTCTGAAATGACGGATTTACCCTTGGATTCACCGTCCCAATCCCAAGCTGATCTTGGAAGCTTACAGATATCGGAAGATGAAGGATTGCAAATCGTGTGGTTGAGACAGTGCCACGTGGGGTATGCATCTGTGTAGACTGTGATGAATATTTGTTGAGCATCGAAGACTAAAGAGAATCCTACGAGGAGTATTTGGAGAAATTGGGCGAATTCGAAATCGGAGAGAGTTTGTTCAACGATTTTGCCGAAAGTCAACGGTGATCTGGTTTTGTTGTTGACTTCTTCTTCATGAGATAATAACAAAGGTTGTGATGAAGAATCAGACATTGTTGTCGTCTCTCTGAAGCTTTTTTTTTTTTTGCTTTATTGATTAGCAATAGCTTACATATATATACTGTATATGGTGCAATTTCATACTCCCGGTCCCACAGTAATTAATTTTTTTTAAAAAAATCTTATACATATTAGGAAATTAATTATTGATTACTTAAATATTGATATTTTGTTTTAAACTCAGTTATTTTTATTATTTTAACATTTTCTAAAAAATATATGGTTTTTTCCTCAAAACTTTCTATAATTAACTAATAAGAAAAAATAAATACAATAAGTTTTGTACTGATTTGTGGAATTTGCGTGTATATTTATTGATACATGTTATATTTAATTAAATAACAAAATTGGGAAACAGATCTTTGCAAAATAAAAAAATGATATTAAAAAATCATAGATCTGAAGTTTAATACTGCTCGAGAGAAACATGGACAGGCGATTAGGCAGAAAGCATGGATTTACAGCTTTCAACTAACTTTTTTTTTTCTAGAGCATTCACACTAATAAGTCGTACCAAGATATTTTCTGTGAGATATTTTCATTAAATATATGATATTAATATATATACTTATCATTACTATATGAGTCGTTTAAATAATTTTTAATAGGTGTAAATACTTTAATAGATCAATTCTTACAAAAGAGATAATATTATTATTCATAACTATGCTACATTAATTGCCGTAATGGGTTTGAACCAGTCAAATTTGTTTTTTTATATTAATTTTAAACAAAAAAAATAAATAGGTATGTTATGCATTCCGAGAATAGTTTGATAGTATAGATATGCATTGAAGATCTTCTTTTTTTTTGTCCCAATGCATTGAAGATCTTAATCACGATTATTAGGTACAATTTATAATATGTTTAATACTAAAAACAAAAAAAAAAGGGAATGACATCAAGAAAAGAGACTTCCTAGAAGGTCAACACAGGACAAGACAAATATAGCAATGTTATTAATTAATATGATATAATATAATGTCATAACTTTGCACAAAAATAGTTTTAAATTAACGGCACACAAAATAAAATTTTTAATAAATAGTATCTTATATATTCTGTATTCACATGGGACGATTGCTATGGATTTTTATTTAATCGTAAGTCGCGATCACGTCGATATATAATATACCCACTGAATAATTTTTATATTTTTAATTTACTAATAAATTAACTTTACTTTGTTATGATTTTTCAATATTTTTGAGACGGTTTTATACAAATAAATTACACTAATTTAACATAAGTTTCAAATGGGCCCTATTGGGGCACTTATTAAGCCCAATCAAGAATTCGCACACTATATTTATATTGCTTAGTAGAAAAACAGACTAACCAAATAAATCGAATCACAAAAAAAAAAAAAATAACAAAGCTAGAAATAAAATTTGATAAAATAGAAAAAATCCAAACCAAAATATATAATTCTTTTTGACAATTACAGTAAAAAGACTACAACAATGCAATTTTTTTGTAATAAACAATCAAATTTTAAAACTATGAATTATATTACTTTTGCCAAGGACCTGGCATGTGTAGATTCATATATATCTGATAAATTCTGCAACCGGTTAAAATGATCATCTTTGACCGGCCATATCAAAAAACCTTTTCCGACGTCGTTTTCAAATGGGGTTTGCCGATAATCGTTTGTGTCATTGTTGTGAATATTTCTCATGAAATTATAATGA
>KE151806.1:271476-289760 GCA_000411095.1 Aethionema arabicum | reverse complement strand
CGGCGGCTGAGAAACCGCCGGAAGTTCCTCCTCCGGCAATGTCATCAGTAGCTAGGGTTTTATAAGCTTTCTCTAATATTGATTGCATATAGTTTCCTTGTGCTTCCATTTTTAATTCAACATGTCTTTCTACCTTTTCAAAATCCCAAAACATAAGTTACGTTCAATAAATAGGTTTGATTATATATAATTTAAATACTAATGGAATTTATTACAAGAAAATAAATTTAAATGTTATATGCTCAATCATTTTTGTAAGAAAATGATTAATTATAATTAGGATCTAAAATCAAATAAGTACCTCTAGTTGTTCATGTAACCTTCTCTGTACTATCATTTGCATACTGAAAAGTGAAAACATAATCAACCAATGCAAAATTAATAATAAATTTTCTTTATATAAAAAAAATTGAGAAATAAATAAATAATATTGTTTGAATTATGTGCATACTTATTCATGCTTCGGCTTATCATATTGCCTGAAGACGAAGCTGCACATTTCAATAATCAAACAAATTAACACATATATTTATATATATAATAAACTTATACTCCACCTTTATATAAAATTGTGTAATAGTTTCAAAATTTTAATTGATGGAGTCAAACCTCTTGGACAGTCCTTTGTGTAATCCTTGTGTGGCTGCTTTCCCGATCTGAATTTCTGAACCAATTAAATTTCCAATATTAATATTAATTTCAACTATATAATCAATATATAATATAATTTTTTTTTAAATATTTGCAGTGTATATACGAAAAACGAATAATCATTTTTAATTATATAAATGGCGAAAATAAGTAAACCTGAAGATGGCTCTTTAAGTGATAAAGAGTGAGACCCTTTACTCTCATTACTCTCATGATCGTCTTTGGTGTAGCCTCTGTGAATANTATATATATATATATATGTTAATGTTATGGTAGTTATTACTGTTTGGACCGCCGAGTTGGGTAACGGCGTAGACGAAACGCTGGTGGAGCTCAACGGTCCAACGCAAACGCGGTTTTGGATCGGTGGTTAAGACGAGACCTGAATCGTCTTGAACGCACATCGATCTCTTTATGTTTTCGTCTTCCAACATTTCTCTCTGATATTCTATAGAATGAAAGAGAATAGGATGCGTTTTATTATTATATACTTATAGTTTTTTTTTCAATTTATATTTATTATGTAAAAAAATTTATACGTAAGAGTATATTAAAGTTCAGTCTAGGTTCCTTTCTTAAAAAAAGATACTGTCGCTATCTTTTTCCATTTGTTCTTTTTTTTTTTAAGATAAATGATTTGAATGCTTCTCTTTTTACTTTGATTTATATTAAATTAAAAACGGTATATAATGTTTCAATCAATTTTTGGATTTGAAATTAAAGTGTTATATTCGGCATATGATTTTATATGCTTTGTGGATTCATATTAAAATACTATAAGTATCAGGTAAATACATAATAGGTAACTTTTTGCACATATATAAATAAATAAAATGAAGAAAATTTGACGGATAAATTAATAATTACTAGATGATGCACATAAAAGGTAAATAATATAGTATTATATATAGTAAAGATATACCCTTTATTCTATTCCACCAAGATCGCACGAGGGATGCTTGTATAAAATATATTATATAGTATATAGGCTATAGTGTATGTTTATATATACATGTAAATAGATAAATTATTTTTTTTGGTAGGGTGAACTTTTTTTGCTAATAATTAGCTTAATCATTATAATTATGATGGGTTTGTTTGTATATTTTACAAATTACTTAATTTTACGTGCCTATGCAGTACCTTTTTTAAATACATAGACTATACATATCATAATTTAAATTATATTTAGAGTTTACAAATTTAATTATAGTAAAATAAATTTTTTAAAAATCATTGTATCATAATTGAATAGTCACGATGAAAAAAAAATTATGTTTTTTTTTTTTGCAATATTCTTCTTTAGTTATTTTATTTTTTGGTTAAATTAAAGGTTGTTGGTGCTGTTTCACTTTTGGCTTTTGTAGGATTGAAGATTGTCCTTCTTTACATGGCAACGCATTTTTTTATTTAAAAATTGCAATTCTGGATTTTATCTAAATTATCACTAAAACTTATATTGATATACAATCATTAAATAGTATCTGATAAATTTTGGCTTATATATATTTCCTGGTACAAACTAATTTTTAGACTTCTTAGTAAATCCATAATATGTAATTTATATTTTTAGAATAGCCACATATATATATTAGTAATAAAAATCATTGTATTATAATTGAATAGTTACACAATGCGTTGAGGCTATTAAAAAACAATTTGATGATTTTATTTTTAATATAAATATATAACTGAAAATGGAATCAATTCTCCTCTTTGTTATATAACGATATATTCTCATAGCGCCCAAACATATTTAAAATGAAAAATTACAACATAGGTTATATGCAATACGGTTCATTACAAATTGAGTTTCATGATTAATTAAAAAACTCATATAAATTTTTAATTATATATAATTTCTTGTGTCCATATACTATTTACAATAAAATATTAATATTTCAACAAATCATATTAAAGATATGTGAAGTAGAAGAAGAAAGCCTTTGGAGATTCTTCTCACTTTATATATATTATTATTTATAATATATGCTAATGTTTGCTCATGGTTTTAATTTTTGTAGTCTTTTTAATATAATTTTCAAAAAGAATTATATATTTTGGTTTGGATTATTTTTTTATTTTATCAATTTTTATTTCTAGCTTTGTTATCCTTTTTTTTTTTTGGTGAGATTCGGTTTATTTTTTTGTTATGTATTTTTTTTACTAAGCAATATAAGTATAATGTGCGGATTCTGATTGGGCTTAATAGGTGACCCAATAGGGCCCATCTGAAACATATTAGGCCAGACATGTTAATTAATGTAGCGAAATGAGAATTAAATTAAATAACAGGCATGCATTATTGTTTTTTTTTTTTTTGTCAACATGCATTGTTTAATTAGTGTAATTTATTGGTATAAAATCGTCTGAAAAATATTGGAAAATCATAACAAAGTCAAATTAATTTATTAGTAAATTACATATATAAAAATTATTAAGTGGGTATATTATATATCGACGTGACCGCGAATTCCGATTAAATAAAAATCCATAGTAATCGTCCCATGTGAATATATATCAGATACTATTTATTAAAAAGTTTATTTTGTGTGCCGTTAATTAAAAATTTTATTTGTGTGTATTAATTAATAAAATTGCTATATTTGCCTTGGCCTTCTAGGAAATCTCTTTCTTTGCTGTCATTCCTTTTTATTTTTCTAATATTAAACATATTATAAATTGTACCTAATTAATCGTGGTTAATATCCTCAATGCAAAAAAAAAAAATTAAATTATTCTCGGAATGCATAACACACTTATTTATTTTTTCTTTAAAATTAATAGAAAAAACAAATTTGACTAGTTCAAACCCATTACGGCAATTAATGTAACATATTTATCTAAAATAATAGTATTATATCTTTTGTAAGAATTGATCTATTAAAAGATTGATTTACACCTATTAAAAATTATTAACGACTCATATACTAATGATAAGAATATATATCATATATATATGTAATGAAAAATATCTCATAGAAAATACAGATATATCTTGGTACGACTTATTAGTATGAATGCTCTAGAAAATAAAAGTTAGATGAAAGCTGTATATCCATGTTTTCTGACTTATCAGCCTGCCCATGTTTCTCTCGAGCAGATTTAATATTTATTAAACTTCAGATCTACGATTTTTTTTTTTTTTAATTTCTTCTTTTTAATTTATTTTTTGTTTTGCAAAGATTTGTTTTCCATTTTTGTTATTTAATTAAATATAACATGTATCAAATTAATATATATATCCAAATTCCACAAATCAGTATAAAAATTATTTTTCTTATTAGTTAATTATAGAAAATTTTGAGGAGAAAAACATACATATTCTTTTTAGAAAATGTTAAAATAATAAAAATAACTAAGTTTAAAGCAAAATATTAATATTTAAGTAATCAATAACTAATTTCCTAATATGTATGAGATTTTAAAAAAAAAATTAATTATTGTGGGACCGGGAGTATGAAATTGCACCATATATATATTTGTAAGCTATTGCTAATCAATAAGGAAAAAAAAAAAAAGCTTCAGAGAGACGACAACAATGTCTGATTCTTCATCACAACCTTTGTTATTATCTCATGAAGAAGAAGTCAACAACAAAACCAGATCTCCTTTGACTTTCGATAAAATCGTTGAACAAACTCTCTCCGATTTCGAATTCGCCCAATTTCTCCAAATACTCCTCGTAGGATTCGCTTTAGTCTTCGATGCTCAACAAATATTCATCACAGTCTACACAGATGNAAAAAAAAAAAAAGCTTCAGAGAGACGACAACAATGTCTGATTCTTCATCACAACCTTTGTTATTATCTCATGAAGAAGAAGTCAACAACAAAACCAGATCTCCTTTGACTTTCGATAAAATCGTTGAACAAACTCTCTCCGATTTCGAATTCGCCCAATTTCTCCAAATACTCCTCGTAGGATTCGCTTTAGTCTTCGATGCTCAACAAATATTCATCACAGTCTACACAGATGCATACCCCACGTGGCACTGTCTCAACCACACGATTTGCAATCCTTCATCTTCCGATATCTGCAAGCTTCCAAGATCAGCTTGGGATTGGGACGGTGAATTCAAGGGCAAATCCGTCATTTCAGACTTTAACCTCCAATGTTCAACCTCATTTCTCAGAGGTATGCCTACCTCTGCTTTCTACATTGGTGCAATCTTTGGAGGGTTTTTTCTCGCTATGATTCCAGACGATTTCTTAGGTCGCAAGAAACTACTTTTTCTCTCAGCTTTCACAATGTCGATTTCTTCAATCTCTGTAATTTTCTCGACTAATGTCTGGATTTACACTTCACTTAAGTTTATCATCGGATTATCTCGATCTCAGACTTGGTCCTACGCTTTAGTTCTTATAAGTGAACGAGTTTCAACACAGTGGAGACCAAGAGCAACCATGATTCCCTTTACACTCTTCGTTTTAGGGTTTATGTCTCTTTCAGGAATCGCTTACGTTTCTCAACAACTTTCATGGAGATTTCTCTATCTATACACATCAATTCCCGCGTTTTTCTACTCTATCATCCTCTACCTTTTCATAGTCGAGTCTCCACGGTGGCTTCATTTACAAGGCAAAGATCAAGAAGCCATTGAAGTACTCATAAAGCTATCTCCTAAAAACAGAGTTTACTTGGAATCAGTGATTTCTAGGTTACCCCTTGAACAAGAAACGTTACAAGAAGTTGTTCCTTGTTACTCAATTAAAGATTTTTTCATCAGAAATTGGGCTTTTCAACGGATTTTAATCGTTATGATCATAATGTTTGGATTGGGAATTTCATATTACGGTGTTCCTTTAGCAGCTAGAGATATAGATATCAACATTTACTTAAGCGAAACGCTAAACGCAGTCGTTGAATTACCAACGTTTCTCATCACTCCGATTTTGCTAGAGAGATTCACCAGAAGAAACTCAGTACTAATCAATAATTTACTCGGAGGAGCAGCCGGAGTACTCTGTTTCCTGCTAAGTATCGCCGGAAAAACACAAATCGCTTTCGTTTTCGAGCTCGCTACCTTCTTCTGTGCAAGGATTGGATTCAATCTAATGGCGGTTTTTATGGTTGAAATGTTTCCAACTTGTGTTAGAAGTACTGCAACTATGATGTTTAGACAAGCACTTGTCATCGGAGGAGCTTGTTGTCCGATAATCGCTGCAATCGGAAGTAATCTTCCTTCACTTTCCTTTGCCATTTTCGGCGTTGCAATGTCCGGTTTAGGATTGTTTGTTTTGTTGTTGCCGGAAACTAAAGGTTTAAGTCTTTGTGACACCATGGAAGAACAAGAAAAGAGAGATGAATTATCTGTAAACACTAATTATTGTTGCTAAGTTTATGGTAACATAAACTCTTAATTTTATCAATTTGATGTAAAACCCCTTCAACCCGAAAATTCCAATATAAGATTTGACGCAGAATTTATTTAAAAAGTGTACTTTTATATAGAAATTAATTTAAACCACTAAAAAGTGAAATTCTTTGAATAATTGTAAATTAATTTCAATAAAAAACAAAGCAATATACATAACTATAATTCATTTTTATTTTGGTTAATTGAATGCATCACACATAGGGGAAAACAGCAAGAATTCTATCATTATGGGAGAGAGACAACACGAATTGTTATTTCAAATAAAGAAACAGCACGGTTTCGTTGATCAGAAACGATAAACTGCGTGAAGCGCTCATATCAAACCACACACAAGTCTCTGTCAAATACTAAAACGGCATGTTTTTCCTCTGCAGTAAAACAACAAGCACTCAACTACAACAACCAAGAAACGGGGTGAAGTTTATATCAAAATAAACGGCACACATACCGCTCCTAAATCGGAGAAATGGCATGAAACCCGTACTCATAATGTCAAACTACACGCAGTTCTCCTTCAAGTATAAGAACAACAATTTTTTTCCTCCAATAAGTTGACACATACAAATACATTTATTTCCAACACTAAATGTTTATTCGTCTCCAATAAGTTCCAACTTCAAAATTCAACGTTACAATAACCCATGATCTATAATAACCAGCAAACCAGTAAACCAGCAAACCGGTAAACCAGCAAACCGGTAAACCAGCAAACCGGTAAACCATGATCTCATGGGTTGAGACTGTTGGGACGCTAACATTAACAAGTAAAACTCACAAAATAACTAAAACGATTTCTTTTCGTAAGAAACGAGTCCATGGACTCCTCCTTCAACCTGTGCTGCTCCTGTGCGAGCCTGTCATCATCAAAACCCATAACACAATCAACATCAAGATTCATTGGAAACTATGTGGAGCTCATCAGAAAAGAGATGTTGTACCTCGAGCCTAAGGACGTTATCTCTTAATAGTTTATGAGCTGACTGCAACGAGGAAGCACCAAGATCTTGGAAACCTTGTTTCACCGCATGCATTGTGTATGGTATGAACTTCAGTACTGAGCCTTTGTCTGCGACTGCTCCTACCACTCCTTGTGCAATCTTTAGTTTTGTGGTATCTCCTAAGTATCTCTGGTCGCTTCCTTTAGTCATCGCTTCTAGTGAACCCATGCCTCGGTATTTCTTAACTCTCTGACCGTTCTGTAATAACAATACAGAACACACAAGAAAATCAATGCCGGAATAGTCACAGAAATTGGTAGATCATTATGTAAATTAAAGAGATTTTGTGTATTACTCGATATTCATAAGATCCAGGAGCTTCCGTGCTTCCAGCTAAAAAGCTTCCCATCATCACAGTAGATGCTCCAAGAACTAAGGCTTTTACGATGTGGCCGGAGTTTGAGATACCACCGTCAGCGATAACAGGTACACCTTTCTGAGCAGCGAGGGTTGACACTTTGTACACAGCAGTAGCCTAAGAGAGTACCAAACACCGGAAAAAAACACCGAATTTGTAAGGTGGATGCAGTTCATAGAATATAGACGTAAGATGATTCAATAATATATATGAAATATGCGAGCTTTAAATTGACCTGTCCACGTCCGACGGCACAAACTTCTTGAGTCGTGCATATAGATCCAGATCCCATACCAACCCTCAACCCATCAACTCCAGCTTGGATCAAATTCTCTGCTTGGTACATAGTTACTACATTCCCCCCGACCACATCCAACTCAGGGTATGTATTTTTCACATACTTGATCATCTCAATCTGATAAATGGAGTTCCCTTGTGAACTATCTAGCACTACGACGTTAGCCCCAGCTTTAACCAGGTGCTCTAACCTCTCTTTGTCTGATTCCCTTGTCCCAATGGCTGCACCCACCATCCACTGCTTGTCTGGACCGACAGTCCCTGGCCCCAATTTGGGATAGCCCTTTACCCTCTCCACATCGTCTTTTGTTACTACATTAACAGTCTCACCATCCTTCTCCAGAACCACAAATCCCTTCTTCTTATCCTCCAAAACTGCATCAATCTTGTCCAGGTCAATATCCCAGGGCACATAGTAATCCTTGCTCTCACAGCTCCTCATGTAATCGTATATTTTCACTTCCTTTTGTTCGTCTTTCATATTTGACCACTCCAATTTTGAGACATAGCCCAACAGCTTTGGTGTCAATGTCCCTGCTTAATCAGTAAAATAGAAAGATCAGCAAGGATACACTAGAAACTCTTTCACAGATCTAAGACTAAATCATGGGGCAAGCCGTGTCTATCTATCTATCTATTCACTGAAGAAGCATAATTACAGCCCGGACAGCTGATGAAGATAATCAGATTATGCCGCAGGTAAATGTCAGATGAGAAAGTTTATGTGCAATCAGTATCAAATGGATGTTCAATTACCCGTTTGCGAGACAAAAGCGAAGGAAGAGGGACCGAAATCATCTACAGAGCCTATCAGATGATCCGGGCACTTAAAGACAGCATCAGACGCAATCGGAACTCGGAGGGACTTTGCGTGGCGGATAATAGATGCCTGGGTAGCTATGTCGCAGTTATAGTGCACGATTCCGATACCACCAAGCGCAGCCATTGCAGCAGCCATGTGAGACTCAGATACGGTGTCCATCGGCGAAGCGACGCACGGTATCGAGAGTGGAACGCGCTTACTTAAGTGTGTAGATAGCGAGACGGCATCGGTCGCAAAGTCGATGTAGTGAGGCAGAAATATCACATCGTCGTAAGTGTAAGAGTATCCCTGTGCAAAGAGCTTTTCCGCCGAAAATCCATCCTCGAATCCTGACATTTCTAATGGCGTCGCTACTGAGAAAGTGAGACGAAGCGGGTAAGCTAGGGTAAAGTGAAGGGTTGGGGAAATTAAGGAGCGAAAGCTGACAAATCAAAAGTTTAGTGGAGCCCAGCCGAACGAAGCTGATCAAACCGACTTGAGCCGTCCCTATCAGGCGAGCTGAAGCTGTTCCAACTCAGCCGAGTCGTTTTAGCGGAATCGACTTTGGTGAGCTGAGCCGATCCAGCTGAGCCAAGCTAAGAAAAAAATCTATAAGCCTAATTTTAATGGGCCTAAATTTAATAGGCTTAAATTAAATGGGCCTACTTTTTTTAACGAAATAAAAGATTAATCAAGCCCAATTAGAAGCAGTAAATAAGTATAAAGTTAGGGGATATAATTGTCTATTGATATGCTCAATTTCAAATACGAAGAAGCGGCTCTCGTTTTCGCCTTTCGGAAACGGTAACTCTTCTCGCACCGAGACCGACTCTGGGAACCAACAAATTTCTGAAATGTCGTTCGCAAAGGTAAATGTTCGATAGATTCTTTGAATAATGGGTTAGGATTTATGTTAATCATATATGAGTTTGAGATTGAGGGTTTTGTAGCACTGAATTTGTTTCTTTTTAACGGGAATTCGAGTTTGGAATATCCTCGACATTCTTGTGTGTATATATTAAAGAATTAGGGTTTTGATACTTTTGATTTCCTAGTTCTCTGACCTCAGATTTTTACTATGATTTACGATTTTTTATCTCTTGATAAGCATGGTTTTGTAATCTCGTTTAAAGAAGCTTTTAGATCTTGTTTCACTGACTATGGATTTTTCAGGCACCACGACTAGCTAGAGATGATTTACTTGGAAATCGTGGTAAGTGTATTTTTTTGAAACCTTGTTTAGCTTCGTGAATCATTCCTCTCTTGAACATATTGTTCAGTTCTAAAAATATTTAGTTCTGAAACAGTGGGCACCAGGAGTTTCAAAATCTTTTCGGATACTCAGAAAACTGGTCTAACCAGTACAGTGTAAGTGCATCTGTTGCCACATTTTTTGTCTAGTAATTTTGTTATTTGTTACTCGGATGTTACTGAATAATGGTGTTATTTCTGCAGAGGTACTGCACGGAAGAGTGGCTTTCCTTTAAGGTTGGTGGTGTTATTCTACAATTTTCTGTCCCTTGTAGCCATCATATGATTAATTTACTGGTTCATAAATCTAAAATACATTAGTTATCTTGACATTAAGAATTTAGGAGAAAATCTGTGACAATTTGAGTTGTTAATCTACTGTTTCTACATTATTTAGGAGAAAATCTGTGACGATTAGCAGCGGAGGAACTTCGGGCACTAGCAATATGAAGGTTACTGCCGTTTCCTATTACTGGTTTCTTCTTGTTGTGGGATTATTATGCAGTTATTCAATATTGAAATGCATTTATGTTTTGATTGATAAAGCAAGGAACCTTAAGAAGCGCAGGCAAGGGTAAAAGCAATAATGAAAATTCTGGTAAGTGTATAGCAGATAATTTTCGTTACAATTTTAGATAGCATTTCAAATTTGAACGCAAAATGATGTCTCCTTTCCAGAAAAATATACTAAGGTCATCAGAAAAGCACTGGGTGATTTAAGTAATCTTGCTGGGAACACTTCAAGGTTTCCAACGCTTTGTGGCAGCAGCACGATGTAAATTTTTTTATCCTTTAAGGGTGTCCTTTCATGAAAACTTGCGCATTGTTCTTATTCCTATTTTGTTGATCAACGTAGTAAAAAATGATGTTTAAAGCAAGCTTGTACTGATCTATGTTTTTTCTTTTTTCTATCGAACGTGCAACAATGCAGGAAATTGAAGGGTTGTAAAAGTGTAGTTTTGCAAAGGTATGCAATAATCTTTAGCTGCTTCTGTAGCCGCCACATACTTTTAGTATCATTACATCCGTACATAGGGGTTACTAGTTTCTCTACGTTAGGTGTATTGTTCTGAGAACTGGTAGCTTATGTTTCTGATGCCCTTTTGCTTGTGAATTGGAATTCGTTCTTTCATTTGTCGTTTTTTTATTGTAAAAGGGTACAATGTGGAGTTGTTTAGTTTATTTTCAATCAAACACGAGACCAGTTCTGTTGCTCTTTAGACGAGTAGTTAAACTATTGATCATCTAATGTATAAGAATTGTATTGATAAACTATTTGATGTGCAGTACTCTTGACAACAAATTGAAGAATGATATGCTTATTTGACCTTTCCATGTGTAGGATTTCAGTAGGTTCTGCCAAGGATCAGCATATTCCATTGAGAAAATCTATTGAGGTACGGCAACCCTTATCCTGAAACTATATTACGGCCGTATTCTTGGAAGGTACCATTAGCTGTGAGATGCAGGCGGAAATGATTATATTATTTAAGAATTTGCATATAGTCTGCATGTGAGTAAGCTAATATCACAAATGCGCCTTAAAGCAGGGGTATCATTGATCATTTATCAAGCTCTTTAATTGCAATTTGCTTCATCTTTCTTGCAAGCCTTGATCATAGTTTTGCTTCTGATGTAGGGCCAAGCGAGGAAAAGGCTAACTCAAGAAGTTGGAAACAACAATATTCTTAAAACAGGTGACTTCCTAAACGCTATTTTTACTTCTCATCTCTAAAGTGTGAGTTGATATCTAAAGCTCGGATGTTTAACTCATATTAAGGTCAGAAACTGATCAAAAACAGGATTGGGAGCCTTGCATCAACTGCTGGGGGAACAAGGTATCTCTCTGATAGAACTTACTCATGCCTGAGTTCACCTATCAATATGTAGAACCGCTCATTAAGTGACCTGCTCATTCAGCGTTGCTAAGGTTTATCCCTGCCAGATTAGGGTGCCTCAAGCGTTTTATTAGTATACCTTCCGTTTAATTATGTTGTTTTTGTAGGAAATCCTTACCAGCTTTAAAGAGGACAAGCCTGACAGATAAGAGCTTAACGAAGGTTATTATCGATGTACTATGATATTGTCCTTTACTAACAGACTAACAAAAAACTGGTTTTATAAAATTTGACCCTACTCATTTAGGATATTTACTTGCTCGATATGGCCCCGGTCATTGTATTTGATCCCAGGCTTTTCTTTTCATGCAGGAAAATGGCTCGAGCTTAAATTCAAAACAATTGGGTCAAGGTCCAGGTAATCTGATCGGCATGTCTATGTTAGAGCTGTAACTTAATTGATTCAGTACTGATATAAGCGTGGTTGCAATGTTTCAGCCAATAAAATCAGCAAGAAAGCCATCCAAAGACTAAGCAGTGCAAGAAGTTATACTTTGAAAAGTGGAGCAAGTGACAGTACATTACCATCGTAAGTAAATATGCTTGTTTCTGTTGTCATGATAAAGAAGCGAACTTGCTGTCTCTCTTGCGTATCACACAACTCTACTCGCAAAATATACTATCAAATTTTGTGTACCTTCGTAGAACCCTTGAATGCATTTTCATTATCAATATAGTATCGTATTTGAGTGGGAGTGTAGCTTTCACATCTTTGGAAACCGGAATTGATGATTTAATCGAGGATGTAGCTTGAATTATATTTAGCAGCCTGAAATATACTCTGTTAAGTACAAAGTTAATTTTCTTTGCATGGTCTGGGAATGCGGCAGCCAGAGTAAGAATGAAGTTCGTCTCGCAAGGAAGCCTATCAAGGTAAGCACCGTAATATCTTTCTCTTACTTGTGCCTAGATTCTTTGTTATATATGTATGGTTACTTTCCTTAGAAGTTAGCAGTACTGAGCTGTCTTAACATTATTCTTGCCTTGGCTATCATATTTTACTTCTTCTGACCATTTCATCAGGAAATAGTTAGTCGTATTGAAAATTTGTGTTTAGCAAATATGTGATAAGTTTTCTCTCTCACTCAAGATCCAGACAGCTGTGAGGAGCTCGCTTCAAAACGGTAGTTCTCTAAAGAAACCACCGATGGGTAGAAGTAAATCAAAATCTATCTCTTCAATCCCTTCCCCTGAAGAAGCTTCAGCTTTGTCACTTCCAGAGAAGCTTGAAACAGGGGTTCTCATAGAAAATCCTCGAGGAGAAAGTTCATCTAAAGAAAACACAGATCCAACTACAAGTATGCTGAATGATGTTTCAGCGAAGCCAAAATCAAAAAGAAGAAAGTCCTTTACATCGTCACTAGTAGCAAGATCAAAGGTTTGTGATTTTAACTAGATGTTGTCTTCCTTGTTGCCTCTTTTTCCACAATCCTCTAATTATGGAAACCTTACTTGCAGTTCAACGAGGAAAATATCGAAATTGCACAGACAGAAAAGCTTCTCAGCATTGATGATAAATCCAATGAGCTGGAAGTTGCAGATTATGTGGATGATATCTATCAATTCTATTGGGTTGCAGAGGTGATCCCATTTGTTCCCCATAACTAGTTCCCTCTTATCTTGAGTCTTTTCTCTCTTCATTTTAGTTTCCAATACTAAATAGCTTTAACGTAATGTGCTGCTGCAGTCACTAAATCCAGCTTTGGGCTATTACCTGCCACCTCAGGCAGAAGTAAGTCCAGTTACACGTGGAATTTTGATCAACTGGCTAATCGAAGTGAGTACAGTCTTTCGTTGCCATGTCATCGTATATTGTCCCAACTCAAAAGTTTTTCTTCCCCGTACTTAATGATTACATCGGTGTTGTTTTTGGCTGCAGGTTCATTTCAAATTTGATTTAATGCATGAGACTCTCTACCTCACAATGAACCTATTAGACCGTTACCTCTCCCAAGTTCCTATACAGAGAAACGAAATGCAATTGATTGGTCTTACTGCACTCTTGCTAGCATCCAAATATGAAGACTATTGGCATCCTAGAGTAAGAGACATTTATCCTTAAAGCTTGAACCTCTCCTCAGCTCCTTACGATTTGAAACTTAAATTTCCAGAATCTTTCGTCCCTATCCATGTGCAGATCAAAGACTTGATTAGCATCTCGGCAGAGTCTTACACGAGAGAACAAATCCTGGGAATGGTAAGTGAACTAATAATAATAATACTTGTTAAATTTATCTTTGTTAGCCACTCTAATGGTCGCATGCATGTTTTTCCATGTTTATCTTCTTTCTTTTTAGGAGAGGATTATGCTTAAACAGTTAAAGTTCCGTTTGAATGCACCCACCCCCTACGTTTTCATGTTGAGATTCCTCAAAGCTGCTCAATCAAACAAGAAGGTACATGCCTCATTAACAATATAAGAAACTATTTGACCAATAAAAACATGTTCGGAGAATCTAGACATTGAACACTAGTATCATTTGCAGCTTGAACAACTTGCCTTCTACCTTATTGAGCTGTGCTTGGTTGAGTACGAAGCATTAAAGTTCAATCCATCGCTACTCTGTGCATCAGCCATCTACGTTGCCCGCTGCACTTTGCATATCACACCAGTTTGGACTCCACTCCTAAACAACCATACCCACTACAATGTCCCCCATATGAAGTAACGTCTCTTTATTAACTTAACCCCTTTTGGAGATCACTTTACCATTTTCTACTTATCTTTAGTTCACTAATTATACATTTGTCTTACCACAGGGATTGCTCTGACATGATCTTAAGGATTCACAAAGCTGCTAAGACAGGAAAGCTGAGGGTGACTTACGAGAAGTACATGAATCCAGACCGTAGTAATGTTGCGATCTTGAAGCCATTGGATAAGCTCCCCATCTAAACTCAAAGTCAGCAAAAGTAAAGTACCTGTACATGTGAGCGTCCTGGCTTCCCACCAGTCTATGCGTACGTTCCTGTAAACCTTTAGCTGGAATCCTGCCTTGATTTTTTCGTTGAGCTGATCTTGTTCGTGCTTACTTGGAACTTGCAGATAGATAGATGCATTTACATGGACTCCGATTAGATATAACAAACTCAGGGTAATGATTCTTGTTGTTTAGGTGTGTTTGTTTTCTAGGTTTTCCTTAAATGCCACAATGATCATTAAGACAAAACTTCAATGTATTGACAAAGTTGTACAAAGCTCCATTAGAGTCATAAGTTTCTCCAGAAGCTTAAATCAAACAATATCTACTCATCTCAATGTGCCTTGCATATACATATATATATATATTAGTATATAACCTTCAATGTAAAACTATATACACCTGAAAACTTCTTGAGTTTGTATAGCATATAAAGGCTCAAAGTTGTACTATGAGCATGTGACTAAACTGTCTTGCACAAGCATATCCTCTGTCTGGTCCAATGTCCTTCTCACAGCTTGATAGAACTCAATCCATGACGACGAATAGGAATCCACAGGGCTCGCAAAGAACGTTGGAGTCGGAGTTCTTGCAGGTGAAGCAGTCACCAAATCCAAAACTGAAGTTGCAGGTTTGAGCTGATGTGGGAAATTGAAGGCCAAGTTATCAACTTTATGCTCATAGATTTTGCCATTTCGGTCTAACTTATACCGGGAAGTGCCTTGAAACTCTCCTTTAGCTTCCCATGGAACTCTAGGCACACCTTTCAGATTCCACCTGATCAGTATCATGTTCTCTGATGGTTGCCATACCCTGAAGATCTCAAGAGATATATCTCTGAACAATATCTTCCCATGAAATCTAAGTGCCCAGAAGATCATTTTGTAGTTGTCAATACCCATGAATGTGTTCATTGGATCCAGAAATGTTATATCTTCCCTGTAAACAAACAAAAGATTCTCAATTTCTTGTGGCAGAGATTAACAGAGATCAAAAGGAAGATCTTTTGTGTACCCATATATGAACAAGATTGTTTTTTTTACCCAATTTCAATCAAATAAGAGAAACCCAGATGAGATAAAAACCTGTAAATGTCGTAATTGAGATCTCTAGAGAAGATTAAAGGCAAATCTTCACGAAGTGTACGAACTGCGACACCAAGATTGATGTAGAATTCATCTCTGTCGTGTTTATCCTTATCCTGCGCAGTAGGTCTTGTCTTAACCTGCGCATCTCGAAGAGGAGGAGATTGAACACTAAAAAGGGAGTGTGTAGAGAGACTATCTTGCTCGAATTCATGGCTACTGGAAGAAGAAGAAGAAGACGATGATGATAGAGATTGAGTGAAAATGGGTTTAGGGTTTAGAGATTTTCCAGATTGAAGAAGAAAGGAAGGAGAGAGATTAGGAAGAAGAAAAGCCATAGCTACTGAATTGTCAGAGCTTATTGAATAGTGTTTAGTTTCTTGTGTTACATTTTCATGGCGAAGATTCAGAGGAAGAGAATGTATGGAGGAGAAGAGCAATGAAGCACGGAACTTTGTTGGAAGATTAGATAACACATACACCTCTTTTCTTTCTTTCTTTTTTGAGTGGTTTTAAACTCATCAATCATTTTTAATTTCGATTTTAAAATATTATTTAAATAATAATTTTTTTAATGGACTACAAGAAGAAAGCCCATTTAAGAAAATTAAAATAGGCCCATTAGTTTTAAAATAAGGCCCAAGATCAAATTTCTGCGCGCGTAAAGCAGAAGCGAGCATTGTAAAGCCCACGCGCAGGCTGAACGCGTTGAGCGCGTATGCTTAAAACCCCTGGACTATATAACCCACCCAAAACCGTCTTTTTTAATAAAAACGGAAATGTGATGGTTTTGAAGCGCGTGGAGACTTATGCCTTTATTTATTTTTTTATTTTTCTCCAGATATGCTTTTATTTATTTCTTACATTTTTTGTAACAATTTATTTGTAGATTTAATCATATGGAGGTTGACAAAAAAAAAAAAATCATATGGAGTTTTTTAAGTAATAACCCAGCCGACTTAATATATTTTGACAGCCAAAATTTAATTACAAAAAATTCTAAATTAAATTAGAGCTATTAATTTATTATATTCTATTATTTTATAATTTTATTTTCTTATGAGCGGTGGAATAAAATAAAACGATACACCATGAATAACGTATTGTTATATGTTTATTTTGAATAGTTTAATTTCAACAACCATTGAATAGTCTAAATATATTGTTCCAGAAATTAATCCGAAAATATTCAGGTATTATAGTTTTCTTCATAACAAAACTAATGACCCATGAAGTTATTTATGTATTTGAATTGAAATATGCGATAAATATTTTAGAAACTTTGTTATTCATTTTTTAAAATAATTCTTGGATGTATTTTATCATGATTGAAATAAAAATATATTAACGAAAGCTCCTGGTATAATATATATTTTTGTATATATATATATTCGTAATATTATTTTTTGGGGTGTGCTAAGGCCTTCAGGTTGTTTGAGCCCACCATATGTATCTAATATTCTAATCAATTTATCGGTCAGATCCAACAAAGAAAACAGCAAGCAGTCTACCTACGAACAGAATAGACAGCATAAATATGGAGTATTTGAAATGTAAACGGCATGCAGTGCATTCTCTGAACCCAACATCCATTTCTCATAAGCTGGCCCAGACCCAACTAAAAACAGCAAGCAGTCTACTTATGAACAGAAAACAGCGTGAATGTTATTTAAACGGCACGCAATGCATTCTTTCAGCCCAACATTAATTTCTCATTCACAGGCCCAGCCCAATAAAACAGCAAGCAGTTTACCTACGAAAATAAAAGACGGCATGAATACTAATTGAAATTTAACGGCACGAAGCGCAGTATGAAATATTATTTAAATAATAATTTTTATAATGGCTGCAAGAAGAAACCCATTTAAGAAAAATAAAAATAAGCCCATTAGTTTTAAATAAGGCCCAAGACCAAATTTTCGCGCACGCGTAAATCAAAAGCGAGCATTATAAAGCCCACGCGCAGGCTGAACGCGTTGAGCGCGTATGCTCAAAACCCCTGGACTATAATAACCCACCCAAAACCGTCTTTTTTAATAAAAACGGAAATGTAATGGTTGTGAAGCGCGTGGAGACTTATGCCTTTATTTATTTATTTTTCTTTTTTTTCGGCTATTTATTTTTCTCTTATGCCTTTTTTTCTTACATTTTTTTTGTAACAATTTATTTTTATATCTAATCAAATGGAGTTTTTTTTTAGTAATAACCCAACTGACTTAATATATTTTGATACCCAAAATTTATTTACAAAAAAATCTAAATTAAATTTGAGCTATTAATTTTTTTTTCGCGAGCTATTAATTTATTATATTCTTAGAACTTTATTTTTTATGAGTGATGGAATAGAACAAAACGATACACTCTGAATAACGTATTGTTTATATGCTTGTTTTGAATAGTTTAAAATTCAACAACCATTAAAATTTACTTATATCTTTGAAATGTCAAATATATTGGTCCAAAAACTTTGTTAGTTAAACTTAGATTTTATTCCGAAAATATTCAGATATTATAGTTTTTTTTATAACAGAACTAATGAATTTATTTATGTATTTGAATTGAAATATGGGATAAAAATTTTATGATATTTTCGAAACTTTATTATTTATTCTTTAAATAATTTTTGGATGTATTTTATCATG
>KE151806.1:224669-271440 GCA_000411095.1 Aethionema arabicum | reverse complement strand
AGAAAAATATATATATATATATATATATGTTTTTTGATATATAGAAATATATTCATAATATTATTTATTGGGTGTGCTAAGGCCTTCAGCTTGTTTGAGCCCACCATATGTATCTAATTAATTCACCGGTCTGATCCAACAAAAAAAAACAGCAAGCAGTCTACCTACAAACAGACAGCATAAATGTTATTTAAAATGTAAACGGCATGCAGTGCACATTCTGAGCCCAACATCCATTTCTCATAAGCTGGCCCAGCCCCAACTAAAAACAGCAACCAGTCCACTCACGAACAGAAAACAGCGTGAATGTTATTTAAACGGCACGCAGTGCATTCTTTCAGCCCAACATTAATTTCTCATTCACAGGCCCAGCCCAATAAAAACAGCAAGCAGTTTACCTACGAAAATAAAAGACGGCATGAATATAAATTGAAATTTAAGGGCACCAAGCGCAGTGTTGGGCTTAACATTAAATTCTTATTTATAGGCCCATACCCAATTAAAAAACAGCAAGCAGTCTACCTGCGAACAGAAAAGACTGCGTGAATGTTATTCAAAATTTAACGGCATGCAGTGCATCTTGGGCCCAGCATTATTTATCTTTTCCAGGCCCAGGCCTAATAAAAAACAGCAACCAGTTTACCCACGGACCGAAAAGACATCGCGAATGTTATTGAAATTAAACGGCCCACAGTGTATTCTTGGGCCCAACATTATAATTCTCATTTACAGGCCAGACCCAATCAAAAACAGCAAGCAGTCTACCTGCGAACAGACAAGACAGCGTGAATGTTATTTTAAATCGAAACGGCAAGCAGTGCCTTTCGATAGGGTGAAACGGCATGCAGTGGATCTCTAGAAAAGCAAAACGACAGGAAGAGTACCATCTCTCTAGATCCACTCTGGTCTGTGCAAGTCTAATTACACTTGTGCTCAGGACGATGAGTGAACTCAAAGTCAATGTGAACAAAGGCTCGCTCCACTTCAGCGAGCTGCTCGAGCTTTTCTTGAAGAGTCTCTCCAATGTTGTGAGCTTCTTGTAGTCTCATGTCCTCTGGCAACACAATGTCGACTTCCACGAAGTAATGTGACCCAAAAGTGTAAGCCCTCACTGTGTCAATATGCCTGATTTGCTCATGGTGGTTCCATATCAGAAACGTTAGTTTCGCTAGGAAATCTGGCGGTGCAGAGCGTCCAATCAGCGAGTGGACGTTCTCTAGTACAGTTCTTGCCCATGTGGCTATGGTGTACAGAGCGATCTGCGACCATAAAGAAAGCAACGTTATGGTAATGAGAACCACATGTTAGTCTCTTTTACATCACATAAGAGACATATTCTTGAAGCTGCAGATAAGTTAAATGGAGTGTTTATTACTTACAAGGATAGCACCGGCGGGATCAATCCACCAGTAGAATTTTACGGCTAAGACGGCTGTTGCTAAACCGATTGAATTGGTGACGACGTCAAAGAGATGATCCTGTGCGTAAGCCCTAACGATTTCGTTCTGAAATCCTCTGCAGTAAAGCATGAGTAGAAACTTCACGACGGTGACAGAGGCCATGATCCCAATCATCCATTTCTCCTCTGTGCTGCTCATATGAGGACCTTTCTGCAACAACGGAATTAACAGATCAAACAAACGATAGTTATAGAACTAGAAAACATTTGCTGTACCTTGGAAACAAGTTGCCTTCCTGACTCTAGCAACACTTGAAGCCCAAGAGTTGCCATCACCGAAGCAAATACAATGATGCCCTGTTAATATCAAGCGAATAATGTTGTCATTTTCCATTTTCACGAGTCTTTTGAGGACAGAGACAAAGGCTTTGTGACCATCTGGTTTGGCTAAAGGTATGTATATATATCTCTTGTGTGACAAGTAACTTTGAAGAAGATATTAGATAAATGAACAAAATTACAAGAGAAATAGAAAACATACCACAGGTTGCATCCGTCGTTTTCCAATTGGATAATGAAACTGGTTTGGTTTTCTCATGGCATTAGCTGTAAACCACAGAATAAAACCAGACAAGAGATCCAAGAGAGAGTCTAACGTTGAAGCAATTACAGCCATAGATCTACTCTCCATAGATGCATAAACCTTTGCCACAAAAAGCACAAGATTTGCTGCGTTGGAAATGTGAACTGCTAGCCTCTCACTCTTTGCAAGCTTCTTCATTTCTTCCTGTTGGAATCAACAAGATCAAGAATGAATATAATCCAGAAGAAAGAGCAAAGAAAAAGAAGAGCTAGACCTCAGTAGGAGCCCCAGTTGCAAAACCAGCTTCGTGGAAAGTCTCCATCTCATTGAAACCCTCCAGGAGTCTCTCTTGTTTCTTGTAGTACTCATAGACTTTACGTTCCTTTCCTGCGTTGAAATATCAAAGGAGGGTTAATATCCATTTCAAGCTTTAGCACCAGTGATGAACTAAAAGCATCTTTAATATCCCTTGCTGGATTTACCAATTTTCTAATCATTCTACAACACATAAAACTTCACGTAGAGCATCTGATTTTGCATCCACATCACCTTTAAAATAAAGAATCTGGCATTTACAACACCAAAAGAGAAGCTTGAGATTCCATCAAAAGCTTTATAGCTTTGAATCAACAGAACAAAAGGTTTAATTCCTTCGAATCAATCAATATAGAGTATGTTAAACCGAAAAGGATACAAAGAAAACCTAAATTTCTCAGAAGACTAAAATCTAATTCGATCAATTTCGAGAAAATGAGTGTGATACTTCGTAAACCAACAATTACAGATTGCAAAATCACTTCTCTATTTTTCAGTGATAATAATTCTTTTCCAAACACGATAAAATTCCAGTTTCATATCTAATCCATGAGCGATAATCATATATACGTACACGTATACATACATACACACAAACGGACTGAGCGCAGATGACGGAAATCAAACAAAAACGAGAAACGAATCTTACTCGGAGTACGGAAATATCGGGATAAGCGAGTACTAACGCCATGGCGGCCGTTAGACGGCGGTGAAGAAGGGAGATGAAAAGTATCGAGGCTGAGACGCCAAGACGACGGCAACGGAAGCGGCGCATCGTCCTCGCTAGGCAAAAGCTCGACATTGCACTCATCTGCCTTCGTGCGGCCCACTTGCTCTGCCTCCATTGCCGATTTGTGTTCTCTCTGCGTTCGGATTTAAGAAGAGATGGATTCTCGGGAAGTTATGAGAGAAATCAAAATCTATTTGTTTTAGTGAAGGGGTGTAGGAAAACGAATGTCTATATATATAAATATAAATTTCTTTTCTTTTCTTAAATTAAAAAAAATATATATATATTTTTAACATACGAACAAAATACTTTAAGTTTAAAATGGAAAGCAAAGGCAAAAACATTGAAACTAAAATTTACGACGTACATAAATTATATGATTTTTCTTTCAATTCTTAAACATTAATTTATATGTGTGTGTATGAAATAGTATAAGATAAGAATTTGGTAAGCATATATATATTTGGTACCAAATATACCGGTGTTGATTTGATGAAAGAAGTGGTCATTAGTGACGCATAGTCCCAATAACCGGACCATTATAACTTTACAAGAAGTCAATTCTTTTACATTACATTACTTTTTTCATCACTTATTATAAGGTTTTTGGTAAGGTCACGTAAATTAAAATAATGTTGTTATACAAAAAAATATCTATAGAGATGGATTATTAAAAGGCAAAAAGTTGATTAATAATTTAGACACACTTTGTTGAGATCATAGTGGTTTTCCACGATTGCAGAAAGCTATCGTCCCTTAATTTGTTATCCTTTTTGTATATTGTTTGCAATCAATTCCCTAATTTTATAATATCTATAAGTTAATTTTCTATTGCAATCAACATTTTTTGAAACTGAATAAAAAAAAATACTTAAAAAGTTAAAATCATGCATATGTTCCTTAAAAGTTCAAATCATACATACATACTTACAAGTAAAAATTATGGATATTTACCTTTATCTTAGTTCAAACTTTTTGTTTTAATATATGTCAAACTTTCTCTGAGTGGGATATTTTTTTTTTAAAATAACGCTATTAACAAATAGTATATTTATTTAACTATCAGATAAAATCGTCAATACGATGTCACTATTTTAATCATAATATATTTGGTTGGAAGGTTAAATTACTCAAATTCTTAGTGCTTACCTAACTATCATCTCATAGTAGGCGTAGTGGCGTACACCCATCATTATTGTACAAGTTAGATTAATAGGGTAAGACAGGTTTTAGGGTTTAGGATTTTAGGATTTTAGGGTTTAGGGTTTAGGGTTTGGGGTTTACAGTTTGTTTTGTTGACACTTGGCAAGTGGAGCTCGCTCACCAATAAATTGGTTTTAAACGTTAAAACGGCATGTAAGTGGGCCAGCTGGATGGCCACGTGTCATTGGCGTCGAAACAATCTCTTGGGATGTCGACGTCTCTCACTCTCCTCTGTGATTTTGTTTTCTCGCTTTCCCGTCATAAATGGCGAACCGTCTGTTAGTTCTTCTTCTTATTCCCATTTCCCAAAATACTAGTTTCGTTTTCTCTTTTACGTCTCTTTCTGGATTCTCTGAGAAATCTTGTTATATCCCGTTCCTGTTGTCGACGTTCTTTTCCTCCGAGCTTATACAATCGCGAAGGTTTCCTCCTCTCTACCTCTATTTTGAGATCTATATCTCTACGTTTTTAAGTTTATTGTAGATATTTAACGGCATTTCTCGAGTTCA
The DNA here is from genome assembly GCA_000411095.1 of Aethionema arabicum. Taxonomy (NCBI): domain Eukaryota; kingdom Viridiplantae; phylum Streptophyta; class Magnoliopsida; order Brassicales; family Brassicaceae; genus Aethionema; species Aethionema arabicum. The sequence goes on along the minus strand of KE151806.1, from coordinate 266,701 downwards.
GGCTAGGTGGTTTTATTTGGTTACCCTGAGTTTGTTGAACAATGTACGCTTGCTTTTAGCTAGTTTTATCTAATGGAGGCTTCTAGGATCTATTGATTCGTCTTCTTGTTCGATGAAGTTGCTTGGAGATTAAATTTCTTGTTAGATTTGGCAAATATAGAGCTTTTGGATATTGTAATCGAGGAAAATATGTTCAATACATAGGTTTCTCTTTGCTTTATGTTTCTTCCATTAGATCGGTCATGTGGCTTGAGTTACTATCTTTCCATTACCTAATTTTGGGTGTCAAAATCTCCAATTTGTTCTTTCACAATACTCTTTTGTTTCTGACAGATGTCCATTGAAAGGTCTTATAGCAATGCCAGAATGGCCAACAGTTTCATGTTTTGGAATGATTGTGTTGAGCCAGAAGATATAGAAGCAATGTGGATGGATCCTGCGGTAAGAGATGAATGGTTAGCGGTTGGGGAGAGCATAGGACAGAAGGTTCACCTCTCAAGGGATCCTGATGGGCAGCCTTATCTGACACAGACTGAGATGAAGGTAAACAAATATTTGTATGTTCAACAGAAATTTCAAGATGGTTTTATTTCAATTTGAACATTTCGGATGAAGGTTGTTGTGGATTTAGTGAACACTAGTAAGACTTTTTTAGATATTTTGCCTGCTCAGTGATCAATTTCTCATTATTCCAGGCTGTTGCAGATATTACTGTCCAAAGACATTTTGATTCACTATTGGATCCGGTATGCTTCATTGTCATCTATCTCTAGGGGCACTTCACTTACTGCCTTTGTGAAAAGCTAGTACTTTTGGATTTTAAACTTCTGAATTTGTCTCTTGATTTGCAGGAAATGATATGCGCAATTGCTGAGCTTGAGAGTGACCGAAAGCCTCTCATTATGCGCTACAACAAAAAGACGAAGGAAACCGGCTTAGGGATTCTACAGATTTATGCAAAGACAGCAGAGTGGTTGGTCGGGTATAAGATGCTTTTCTTGTTTCTCTTCTCTCCAAGAGGGTTTTAGAAGTTTAGATACCTTATGTTCCGGGTTTTACCAATCTTGATTGCAGGGGACAAGGTTATCAAGCTTATAATGTAGACGACGATCCTGATCTTCTTCACAAACCATTTATCAATGTATACTTTGGGGCAGCTTACCTGAAATGGTTGACAGATTATCAGAATAAGTATGACACATTTCTCTCTAAGTTAAATTTCTAGCTTTTCATGTGATAACAAGCCTCAAATTTGACAACATTCCATTTGCAGCCAGAGAAGTGAAGAATTTGTTGTGAGAGCGTATAATGGTGGGACAAAAAAGGCAACTCACAAGTCGACATTACCATATTGGAAAAGATACCTTGCAGTCAAAGACGCTCTCCCCTCAAGGTTGTTGTTTCTGCTCTCTGAGTTTTCTTGCTATATGTGGTAGATGCACCTCGAAGCTGAGAGAAGCGCAGGTTTTGTATTAAAGTTGTAATCTATCTGCTTTGACTTGTTGTTGCAGAAAACATGGTGATGGTGGCCCTTCAAGCTTTCATCGTACTAAACCTGCTTCACCAGGCTCAAGTAAACTCTCTCTATTCTTACAAACAGAGATCTCTTTTACTCATTCTATGTTCTCTAGAAACATTAGGAACATCAGAACAGGGAGCAGTGTGGTAGTGCTTTAGCTGCACATGCCTTCAATATTATCATGCTCTTTTCAAGTTTTGATATAACTGGAAATATATTGCACAGACACCAAATATACGTACTGGGATTCTAGAGCATCCCCTGAAGATATGGAAGATATGTGGAATCATCCTGAAGTATGTAAAGAATGGGCAAAATCTAAAGAAGAAAGAGGAAATGTTCGTTTCTCACAAGACGGTGAAAAGAGACCTTACCTTTCTAGAGGGGAAATGAAGGTACTGCCTTTTACTGATCAGTAATCAAAAGCTCCTTACTTACCAACACCATTTTCACCATTTATTTTTCAGGCTGTTGCAGAAATAATTGTGTCAAAGTACTTTAGCACAAAAGGAATTAGAATTGTAAGTGTCTATACCTGTCAATCATCAGGTTACTCACTTATTATTCATCGCAATGAAAGGAAATGTTAACTTTATCGATGCAGCCTCTTGTTTGTGCCGTTGCGGAAACTGTGAGCATGAGGTTTGTGAACGGTACTGGGAAATACGTAGGAATACTTGGGGTCGACTACTCTACTGCTTCCTGGCTATACACGTAAGTTAGTGACCAAACTTCTTGTGTTTCTACAATCAAAATATGATGTCTGGTTAAATAACAAATCAAGATGGGGGTGAATTCAATATGAAGGGAGCTAGGATATCGAGCATACATAGTGGAATCAGCTGACGATTTAACCAAGCCATTTGTCTCCATGTACTTTGGTGTAGCTTACTTGGTTTGGTTATCCGAATATGAAGGAATGTAAGCTACAGTTTACAATCCCAATGCTCTACTTAAACTACTAATAGTTAAAGATGTAGTCAAAAACATAGATAATGATGTGTGGTGATGTGTGATGCGCAGGGAGAGAAGCCATAAATTCATTATCCAAGCTTACATCAAAGGTTCCGACCACGTGGATCTCGAGGTGGCATCATGCCCACTTTGGCTCAAGATTGAGCAAGCTCTGAGTTACTATGAAGAGTCTAAAAGGTATCAATGTTCATAGTTTTTCTTTTCATGGTGAAAAAATGAATCGATTGTTTGAATCTTTGTCTCATCTCAGGGATTCAGGAAGCTGCATTATCCTATAAAATCGACGTCAGTGCATACATATATGATGAAGATTATGATTCGTGTGTTTGTAACTCAAGACTTACTTGTTGTGTGTTTTCTTTTCCTCGTAACTCCTCCTTTCGTCTTATGTTTGTACGATGAATGCTTAACAGTTCTGTAAAAATCACACGAATGTTTGAAATTCTTGAAAATATTTGAAGGTTACAGATTGCGATTACGGTTACTCTGATCTGCTTCAGTTGAGTTCGGTTGAATTGTTCCGGTTTGGTTTGATTTTGAATGGGCCAAATTAAGAGCCGGTTAAAATTTCGGTATGGCTAAACCGAATTTGAATTCCCCTAGTTTACATGTCTATATATATGTCCAGGACAATTTTTTTGAGAGCGGAGGAGGGTTCAACTAATTCTTCGAATTCTGATTTTTTTCCGTTGATAACTTGGAAAGTTCTTCACTTTTCTTCTGCTTGGACGAGAATGGAAGATCCCAAGTCGGAGGAGGAAGGAGGTATCAGAATCATAGCTAAATCTCGCAGTAAATCTAAAACTATAGGACGAACTCAGCTTCGGAAACCTGATTCTGTCGAGGAGGCTCCTCAATTTGAGAAGTTCACAAATCCCAACCCTAGTTCCGATACCACATCCACCGCGACTTTCGAAGGGCTTGGATTGGCTGAGTGGGCTGTCAAGACGTGTAAGGAGCTTAGGATGCATAAACCCACTCCAGTTCAAATTCACTGCGTTCCGAAGATATTGGCTGGCCGGGACGTTTTAGGGCTTGCTCAGACTGGTAGCGGTAAAACGGCAGCGTTTGCTTTGCCGATACTGCATCGCTTATCCGAAGATCCGTATGGAGTCTTCGCGCTTGTGGTGACACCGACTAGAGAGTTGGCTTTCCAGATCGCTGAGCAGTTCAAAGCGTTGGGTTCGTGCTTGAAATTGCGTTGTCCTGTAATTGTAGGAGGCATGGATATGCTGACGCAAACAAAGAGCTTGATTACGCGACCTCATATTGTTATCACCACTCCTGGTAGGATTAAGGTTTTGATAGAAAACAATCCAGATATTCCTCCAGTTTTCTCTAGAACCAAGGTAGAGAATGTTCACCTTTCTTGAGCTTGAAAATCACTACCTTTTGGTTTCTTTATGATCAAATTTGTTAAGCTATGCCCAAGGTTTTTTAAGATTCTTATCTTACTTAGTGTTTGCTGGTCTGTGTTTTAGTTTTTAGTGCTGGATGAGGCGGATAGAGTTCTAGATGTTGGTTTCCAAGATGAGTTGCGGACAATCTTTCAGTGTCTGCCCAAAAATAGACAAACATTGTTGTTTTCTGCTACCATGACAAGTAACTTACAGACATTGCTTGAACATTCTTCAAACAAGGCTTATTTCTATGAAGCCTATGAAGGGTTGAAGACGGTTGACACGCTAAAGCAAGAGTACATTTTCTTAGACAAAGATGCAAAAGAACTATATCTTGTGCACATCTTGTCACAAATGGAAGATAAGGGCATTCGTTCTGCCATGATTTTTGTTTCGACTTGCAGGTCTCATATTCTTGCTTTGTGAATTCAATGTTAGCAAGTTTTTGATTTCATTGCCGTTTCTGATTAGACATTGTTTTGTGTTTAGAACATGTCAACGGTTAAGTCTAATGCTTGAAGAGCTTGAAGTGGAAAATGCAGCTTTGCATTCTCTAAATTCACAGTCTTTGCGGCTCTCTGCACTCAGTAAATTTAAGTCTGGGAAAGTACCAATATTGCTTGCAACTGATGTTGCCAGTCGTGGATTGGACATTCCTACCGTTGATCTTGTCATCAATTATGACATTCCGAGGTACCTATCAAGATCTGTATTTATACTTACTGTTCTTTTCAAGCTTAACGATAATTTAACCCAATACTTTGCTCATAAGATATCCGACGGACTATGTTCATCGTGTTGGACGTACAGCCAGAGCTGGTAGAGGAGGACTGGCTGTAAGCATTATCACAGAGGTAAGCACCAATCCATGAATTACATGAAAACATTGTCTCTTAAGTTTGTTGTTAATGGAACTCTTGTTATCTCCTTTGCAGACTGACGTGAACCTTATCCATGAAATAGAAGCTGAAGTTGGAAAAAAGTTGGAACTATACAACTACAGGGAAATCACTGACAGTCTAGAAGTCACCAAGGTTAGATTCACTGTAGTACATTATGTTCTTGTATTCTTTTGGCTATCTCTTGTGTTTTCTATGAGTAAAAGCATGGTGAAACTAATGGAAGCTTTTAAAACTGAATCTGCAGGTCTCAAAAGCCAAAAGGGTGGCAATGATGAAGATGGTAGACGATGGATTTGAAGAAAAGGTAAAAGACCGGAGGAAACAGAAACGTAAGACACTTACGGATAAAGGATTGTTTAAGAAACGGAGCAAAAACCGGAAATCTGTAGAAGAAACTGATGACTAACTCATCTTCAAGTTTTGTTCTCTTGCCTGCAATTTTGATAAGAAAATCTCTGAGAATCCATGTTTAATGATGTTATTTCTTAGTTTAATTATAAACATTGTTCAATATAAAAACAAGTCATGTTTCTATTGATAAGTGATGGTAAGAACAAATACATGAGAGTACACAAATTAGGAACATTGATTGGACAAACATACACCACTTTTTATCATTTCTTTTTTATTTTGGTTTTGGTAAGAGAGAAGGGAAAGGAGAAAAGGGTCAGCTAATATCTCCCTCCTCACCCTAAACACTGACCTGTAGAGACTTAAAAGCTATAAAGAATGAGGACTCTGTTTTGATTGTACCCTTTTGTTCACTTGGAAGCTTTGTGGGCAGGTGGCTTGGATTGGTTCGAAGTTGCTGCTATTGACATCACACGTAAGCGGCCAGCTATCTCTGTGAACGATGGCCGTGCTGTCGGGTTAGGTGCCCAGCATTCTTCCATTAGTACTCTCCAGTCCGAGTCACAGTAGCTTGGTATGGTAGGCCTAAGTGTGTTGTTCACGATGCCACCTGAACTTGACCGCAAGTTTATGAGCAGTTAAACATATCGTGTGTTGAAAAACTGAAGCTTGTGGTTGATAAAAACGTACCTATTATGGCACCGTAGTGCATATTAGCGTATGGTTCCTCTCCAGTTAGAATTTCCCACAAGACAATACCAAAAGAGAAGACATCAACCTGCGGGAAAAGAGCAATATGACGTGGTTAACTTCGGTGATAACTTAACCATCACTTGGCGTTATTGTTATGACTTAACCATTACCTTCTCTGAAACTTTGCTGCTGCTACCGTTTAGAAGCTCAGGTGCCATCCATGGTAGGGTTCCGCGTACACCACCAGACACCAAAGTATTTCTCTTAATCTTTGATAGCCCGAAATCACCAACCTGAGTAGAACAACAACCGAGTAGAGGGTAAAAAATACTAACAGAAAAGGATCTGATTTGTTCAAAAACATCAGATGAATAATTTGCTACCTTGCAGATTGGGCGAGAAGGATCTTTTAGGTTCACAAGTAAATTGTCACATTTAAGATCAAAGTGAACAATGTTTTTTGCGTGCAAATATTCCATCCCAAATGCGGCATCCATGGCAATGATTAGTCTCTTACGACGATCGAGGTGTCTGATATGTGAAGGATGATAATATAATCAACATTAGCTTAATTGAAGTCTAAGTTAACTGGAAACCATAGAATCATTATAAGAAGTTGTACCTATCCTTCCGGAGCAGAACATGCCTAAGAGAACCATCCACCATGTACTCAGTCACGGTAGCCAATGTTCCGCCAGGTCCATCTTTTACAACACCATAAAATGCAACGACATTTGGATGATGAAGCTTTGAAAGAATTTCAGCCTCACCCCAGAATTCACCAGTCTAAGGAAAGAAGTATTCATCAGGATCACGTGACAAACAATATAGTGAAGTGAAATCCACTCTAATCACTTTAACACATGCTCAATGAAAATTTTACAAAAGAAAAATGCATAAGATATGCAGAAAACACTCACCAATCTCTCTTGCTCAGATGATCGCCCAGCAAAGCAACTCTTCTTTATCCTTTTGATGGCAACATCTGATCCTCTCCATTTTCCATGATACACTGTGCCGAAAGTTCCAGAACCAAGCTCCTTCAACTCCTCAAGATCTTCATTCTTTATGATCTAGAAACATTTGAGAATAGAAGAATCAGACTAAGTTTGCTCTTTACAAGTGTAAACAAAAGATAGAGAAGATCTTAATAGAAACACAGAAACTCTCTAATATGACAAACGAACAAAGAGAAGACTAAATGCAAGCACGCTAATCTTAAAGTTTGAAGTTTGATTCTGCTAACGAATCTTAACCTGCAAAAAGAACAATGGTTCTGGCTTTTCCAAATGCAAAACAAGTTATATTTGTCTGTGTATGGTTTTTAAAATCGGTCATACCTGGAGGCCACTTGTGTCAAAATCTGTCAGAGACTGACCAAGTGGAGGAAGCCCATCGTGCCTTGTTTCTATCTTCTCATCCTAATAGTAATGAACTTTCTTTAGTACACTCGTGATGACTCTGGAATCGTGAAATCAAATCTGCCAAAAATTCATACCTCATGGTCAGAATCTGGCATCCTTAGACTCTCAACCATAGCACCAAATTCCTCACTCTCTGTGACCTTCATCTGCACATCCTCATTAGTGCCATCCCCATCCTTTGCCGAGATACCATCCCTAGCCAATGGAGTGACGTGACGCAATCTGCTGATCTCTCCAGCATCTTCAAGATCAGATGGAAAGCCAGGAGTCCGGTCAAAAGAAGCAGCATCATTTTGGCCAAACTGTTCATCAGCCAACCTCCGGAAATACGACCAATTTTTTGGATCATTATTCTCCACATTCAAACTTACACCAGCTCCATCATGCTGATATAAGTGCGCACCAGGTGTGTCTTCAGCAAGTGCCTTTGAGAACATTTCAGAAAGGAAGTCCTGAGGGAACCGGTCATTGATATCAATAAGAATATCTCCCTGCTGTGATTTAGGAATACCAGAAGAAGCTTGTTCTTCAGGCATAGCATGACTCACGGCTGCATCCATACGACTCAAGTTAGGAGTTTCAGTCTCAATACCTCCACCGTTGACCACTCTGTTCCTGTTACCAGCATCAGGGTTTAATATATTATGCCTGGCCTCAATGTCCAAGGTTTCACCCGGCGCCCCTACTTTTTCAGAGATTGTTTCCACATCTTTATGCTTTTGGTGGGTAGCACCATCATTAATAATATGGGAATCTTCGTGTGATTTCTCTGCTGCTTCTTTTACGGGATCTTGCTGTCCAGTGCCAGCTTGAGAATGAGACATTAAAAACTGAGAACCTAGTGAGTCATCAGACTTCGACAATCGACTCAGCATTTCTAACTGCTCACGAGGTATTCTTTCTGAACGATATACCCTTGGTGTGGGCTGCACCGGTTCCAGATAATTAAGATCAATTAAATTTGACTCAGAGTCAGTATGACCAAGACCACATGTACCACTTGATGTTGAAAGCTGATCCTCTTCACCAGATCCAGGAACCTGTCCAGCAATAACAGCATCACGGTAGGTAACAGGTTTCACAGGATTGTTCTGCCGTATGTCTCCTCTTGGAGGCAGCATATGTGCATCCTGGCTAGGTACAGTTGTTGCAACTGATGCCTCCCGAACTTGACCGTGATTCTTAACCTCAATATTATCTGTTTGAGGAGTCTGACGATCCTCCTGCAAAAATTGACGATTTCCAGGCTCTACATGCTCACGAAGTTTCCTCTCAGGTTTTATGCTTGGCTTTTCTACCTGAACTGGTGCCTTTGGCCGTGTAATTCCAGAATATTGTTGCCCTTCAAACCAACCACCTTGGTGACTGACCTGCCCTTGGAAAGGCGTTGAGATAGAGTGATTAGAAGAACTGTGATCATGATGCACTGGAAACTGCTCTCTTTCTCCATGTTGAACATGCCCATAATATTGTGGATATATTCCATAGGAGCCGGAGGAAATAGATTGTGGATACTGAAATGATTGGGGATATTGAATAGAACTTGGCGGAATTGACTGGGGATATTGAAGAGAGGAGACTGGTGGAAGAGACTCGGAATACTGAAGAGTAGAATTTGGCGGAACAGCTTGCTGAAACTGGAATTCAGCGTTGGGTGGAATAGATTGAGAATAATGAAGCAAAGAGTTCGGTGGAGCAGAATCAGAATATTGCATAGACGATTGTTGGAAGCCAACCCCCGTTAATTGCGAAGAAATGCCAACACTAACACCATCTTCAGCAACACCATTAAATCCCTCGGTGTTTCTAACATCCAGGTCAGCTAAATTATTTGAGGAAGGACTCTCCAAACCATGAAGGGTTGAGTTACTTCTTGATCCAACGTCCATGTCATTTACAGCTACAACATACTGAAACTCAGAGTCAACATCACTTTTGTTAGCCCCCAAAAGAGCACCATCCAAATCAATGACAGAGAAGAGAAACATTCTCAGCTTTTGTGAACCCCCACGATATTCCATCTCATTATACTCCTCCATCATATTTTGGATATCCTCATCACATGATACAGACACCAAGGCATCCAGATCTTCACCAGGAAGTTGATACTTGACAACATGAGTCCGATAATAGATTTCGAGAACTTTTTGCCTGAGCTCCTGCCAAGATATGTCCTTTCTTATGGAAATAATGTGTGTTTCACCTCCAACATATCTAAGCTTTGAATCACCTGGACGTGGAAGTATTTTCCCACCAAAGCTGCAAAGGACCTTAACCTTTGGAGTTATACTACCCGAGGCTGAAGAAGATGCATATCCATGAAAATTTCCCACACTGCTATCTCTACCCAAAGAAGCTTGTGGTGCTGACTGGACATGCCCAAGTTTATTTCCAGACTCGTGAATGCCATTCCCCGCTAAGCTAAACCTCGGAACATCTGGACCACATTCAGACCCTGTCTGAGCATTATGCCCCGTATAACCTGCAGTATAATTCATGTCACCAGCTGCATTCGGGTTTGAAGAGCTTTGAGCAATGATCCGATCACGCAGAAACTCAAAAGAAAATTCCTCCCCTGTCTGTATGGAGTAATTTAGCACGGGCTTAACATCTGAAGCATTCATATTGGGAGGCCGTACATTTGCACTAGTGTTACCCGTTTGATCAGGCATAAATGCTGGAGGGACAGAGTCATTCACATTTCCAGGTTCCATGGAATGCTGGTAATGGTGTTGTGGTCTGGATCTATCCATCACAACAACACAACACTTTAATTTATTCTACTCTACAATACCTGCAAAGGGACTCACATACTGAACCATGGTGAACGACTACTAAGACTATTGAGATAGCAAATTGCAGGTGATGCTGCTACAAGCTTCCCCTAGCAAAGCTGCAATGAAAACAATGTGTAAATTTAGCAGCATCGATATAAAAGTATCATATGCAGCCAGAGACAGTTGTGAATCTCTACAGAAACTATAACGAAAATGACAACTCCGTACTATTAAAAGTAGCACATAATAGATTAAATTGGGAACTTCAAAACAGACTTCTACCCACCAAAAAATGGAAATCTTTCTACGAAATCATTTCATCAAGAAATACAGAACTTCAATAGAAACCCCACAAGCAATAGTACTGAAACAAAACCCTAGCTCAGCCGATATGAAGATTCCGCCATATCACATCGCTAAAGTAGCTTCAGAAAAAGACAATTATTTCTGAAAAAGACAAAAACAATATCCAAAGTAAAAGAACAATACCACCAAGAAAAATGTAGAGCTCGAACGGTGCGGTAAATTAAATTTCTAAGACGGATTATGCGAGCTAGCAATGATCGAAAACATCTTCGTTGCTCAAACTTAGGTTAATTTAATCAAAAACCCTAAATTTCTGATTCCTCTCACTTTCTCTAGTTTTCTTCTTGGATTACTCAAAAATGGAATTGAGAATCAAATAAAATACAACCTAAACATTACCAAATTGTCAGACTTACAAATTTCTTCGTGCGACTCGGTGCTTCGCAAGCTTGTGAACCAGAAGAAGAACGAACCGTAGATCTTCAGAAAGATGGGTTCCTCATAATAATAGACGGTCAAGATGAGAGAACAGTATATATCAGTAGAGTATGTGAGAAGTATGGAATCAAACCTCTTTAGCTTATGTTATACGGTTTTTGCATTAAATGGGACTCTCAAAATCATCAGATCCTAAATTGAATACTAACATGGGGGAAACTTTAAATATCATTTTCATTACAAAATACTTTCCCTTTTTAATTTCTTCAAGTAATGTTCTTTTTTTGTCTTTAATTTGGATTTTCAGCTAGTTTTTTCTTTTATATGAATAACTTGGAGAAATATAATAAACAAATTAAACTTCCATTGTTTTACTATATTATACTTAGTATAGTCTTAATGTCAATGTTTTTATAAACTTATACTCTTATAATTGATTAAGAAAATAAAAAAAATTAATTATGTCTTTGTGATTAATATATTAACTATTAGGTAATGTATAATAGTTATTAGGACATCAATTTATAGTCATTAAAATATAATTATCATTTTGAAATGATTGACTAGATTAGGCTTGGAAAAAAAAATACTAGATTAGGCTTGGGCCCATTGAAGAAATATAGAACCATGACTTTATACGCCGTAGCGTAATAACAACGCAAACGCTTATTAAACGATCTTTCAAGTTATAGGCCCATTGGGCCTACCCCATTTAAAGCCCATTATTCATGATTAGAATTCTTATCGTCATCTTCTGCTCCAACAACGATGAAAGGGATCCAAAACACCTATTTTAAACACAAACTAAATCAAACTTGGAACTAAGACTAACCTCAGTATCTGTTGTTGTTTTCTGGATCTGAAGGAACAGGAACAGGAACAGGAACGAAACTGGGAACATAACTGAGGTGACCAAGCCAACAATCCTCAGGAGATTTTATTAGAATCTTCGTGAACTCATCTCCCTTGACGAAGAGAACACAAGCCTCCCCATTTTCATCAAAAGTAAATATGACAAGTGTCTTGTCTTCAACGAAGTAACTAGGCTGCGCAATAGAGTCCTTTTTGTGTTGTAATTTGGGGAAGTTAGGTATCGACACTGTCATAAGCAAGCTCCATGAAACAGAAACAGCCATTGCTTCCTCGTCTTTACCTCCATTGATCTTGTTGTTAGTCACCCAAATATTAACCTTATTTTCTTTGCCATGTTGCTGCAACAAAGAAAACCTATCTCCCTTGAAAATGGCGAGGACGTGAATATCTCCAAGAGCATCCGTACACGGCAAGAGACATAAGCGTTTGAATTCTTCCTTAGAAAAATCAAAGCTTTGGATGAAAAGTTCATCACTCGAATGTTTCACAGCAATCCAATACAAAGAACCATTCAAAGATACTAACGTTACTCCATGCTTTAACGACCAATTGAGTGAACTAACCTTAAGATGTCTCCACGTATTCGATGCAAATTCATAGATCGTAGCTCTCAATAGAACAGTACTGCCAAAATTGACAGCAAAGTAACAAGAATTGAAAGTTAAGATCTTGTAGCCATTCTCAGGTTTGCTACGATCGTATCCAAACCCAAAGTATTTTTGTGTCTTAATCGAAGGTATGATCAATGTTGTTTGTCTCAACCATGGATTCCAAAACACAAGATCGTTCTTCAACGTGGCACACAAGAAGAGTCCATCGCTAGAAAAGATGTGTCTGCGCATCGTAATTCCAGTACCATTGGGAGTATCTGAGTAAAGTGGATGTACCTCTATAGATGGGTTATCGAGATCCATGATTTCTACAGAATAAATCTCGAAACTGGTTCTAAGGAGGAATTGTGGACGGACGTGAGACAAGCGAGTTTTGATGAAGAGCTCGTCACCTAATAGAGATTTCCATCGTTTGCATACGGTTTTGAAGCGAATTAGAGATAACGGTGAAACCCGGCAGAGTATATCTTCCTCCAATTCCGATGGAAGCTTCTCCGGCGGCATTGATGAACCCTTCATTATCAAAAACGTTTATTTCAATGACAAATGAAAAGGCAGACAGAAGAAAAGTAGAAAACTATAACATGCGATGCGGGGGGGTCGTTCAGCTGTTACTGTATCGGCTGATTATAGCAAAACGTCGTCGTTTAGTAATGTGCTTTCGTCTTATTCGTCAGCTTGTGAATTCAAATTTTAGAAGCTGTTTTTCGTCTTTTCGTGGTTGATGCTGTTTTCTACTGAGCCCACTGAGTCAAAGTCATCGTTGACGTAATCAATCGTCGTTTCTTACTTTCTTTCAGCACTAACTACGAAGAAAGTTCAAAGAAAGACCAAGAAGAACAATGGTTAGTAAATAGTATTCTAATTTCACTTAAATCCAGAGAGAGGGAGAGGGAGAGAGGTGTGTACCTGAAGGTAAAGAGTGCTCTTGAAAATAGAGAAAATGGATTCTGACCTGAAGCGTTTCTTTGTTGCAGTGCTTCTTTTGCAAATATGTGAATACACATCTGCTTCTACGTTTCCCATTTCACTATCTAATTGCACAGACTGGTGTGGAGATATTCCGATTCCTTACCCGTTTGGGATAGGCCAAGGTTGTTACAAGAACAAATGGTTCGAGATCATCTGCAGCTCGACAGAAAAAGAAACAGTACTTTTTTTGCCAAGCATCAAACGGGAAGTTACTTTAATCAAGCACCCCAAGAGCTGGACCTCTGTCAATTATTATGAAGATCATCAACATAAGATTGGGATTCTGAGTCCAGTGAAACATAACGGTTGTTCCAATCTAGTAGGTGATTCATCGTCTTTGAATCTGACAGGCAGTCCATTCTTCATATCACCCAGTAACCTATTCACAGCTGTTGGATGTAACAACAAGGCGTTGATGAAAGGCACAGGGTTACAAATTGTTGGATGTGAGGCGACGTGTGAGAGCCAGACGCGCTTTAACAACAATTATAGCGAGCGTTGTGTTGGCTACAAATGCTGCCAGACCACAATACCAGATGGCCTTCAAGTGTTTGATGCAACTGTGGAGAAACTGGAACCTGGAAAAGAATTAGGATGTCAGGTTGCCTACTTGACACGATTTAGCTTAGCTGACTTCATGTTCACACTTCCTGAACTAGAAGAATCCAGTAATTACGTGGGCATGGACCTCGAATGGCGTCTTGATGTTCCGTCGATTTCACAGCGTGCATTGCAATGCGATATAAATACAGGTGTACTGTCCACAGATAATCAATATAAATATCAGTGCTGGTGTCAAAACGGTTATGAAGGAAATCCATATTTACCTGATGGATGTCAAGGTGACTTCCCTCTGTGTTTGAATATATCCGTCATTCAAGAGAATCCTGTAATGCTGATCTAAAGTTTTGTATTTTCTTTTTGTCTGTAGACATTGATGAATGCAGAGATCCAATTAAAAATTCCTGTGGAGAGAACAAGTGTGTGAATGTTCCTGGATCATACAGATGTGAGAAAACTTGGCCAGAAATTTTAGGTAATGTTTTTGCATAAGCCCCATCTTGTCTTTAGATTAAAGATAGAAAGGATCAACTTACAATGCAGGTGGAACTTTGAGTGCTGGATTGTTGCTTTTGATCATTGGATTGTGGTGGCTCTGCAAGGTTAATAAAAAGCTGAAAACAGCCAAGCAGAAGAAGAAATTCTTCAAACGAAATGGAGGTCTGTTGTTGCAGGAACAAACTTCCTTCCTTCAAGGCAGTGTCAATAAAATCAAACTGTTCAGCTCGAACGACCTGCAGAAGGCAACAGACAGCTTCAATGCAAGTAGAATACTAGGACAAGGTGGCCAAGGTACAGTTTACAAGGGAATGTTAGAAGATGGGATGATTGTCGCAATCAAGAAGTCCAAAGCACTGAAGGAAGAAAACCTTGAGGAATTTATCAATGAGATAATTCTTTTGTCACAGATTAACCATAGGAATGTTGTCAAAATCATAGGATGTTGTCTTGAGACAGAGGTACCTGTATTGGTGTATGAGTTCATTCCCAACGGAAGCCTTTTCGATCATCTTCAAAATCCATCAGAAGATTCCCCAATGACTTGGGAAGTTCGTCTTTCCATCGCCTGCGAAGCTGCAGATGCCATCTCCTACCTGCATTCAGCTGCTTCTATCCCAATTTATCACAGAGATGTCAAGTCAACAAATATCCTGTTAGATGAAAGACATCATGCAAAAGTGTCAGATTTTGGAATTTCGAGATCTGTACCAATAGAAGAGACTCACTTGACAACAATAGTGCAAGGGACCATTGGATATGTAGACCCAGAGTATCTCCAGTCAAGTCATTTCACTGAGAAGAGTGATGTCTACAGCTTTGGGGTCGTGCTCCTTGAGCTCCTAACTGGAGAGAAGCCTGTCTCCCTTCTGCGCCCGCAAGAAGCCAGGATGCTTGGTGCTTACTTCCTTGACGCCATGAAGACTGAGAGACTTCATGAGATTCTCGATGTTCGCATCAAAGAAGAATGTGATCAAGAGGAGGTCCTGGTAGTAGCCAACCTAGCAAGAAGGTGTTTGAGCTTGAACTCGGAACATCGCCCAAGCATGAGAGACATTTTCATTGAATTGGATAGGATGCAGTCCAAGAAAAGATGCACTCAAGGACAAACTCAGAATGGTGAAGAGCATCTACACATCCAGATCGCAATTCCCCAGTCTATCTCACTCAGTTACTCTTCTCCGGAGATAATCGTTAAAAACAGCTCATTCACACTGGACACTAAACCACTCATTCTTCACAAGACACAGTGACCCGTAATCCGATACTCTTTACCTTCAAAGACATAATACTTAAATAAAGAAGGATGTGCAATAAACAAACCTTCAAGGTCTATCACTTGTGTGAATGTACTTCAGAACTTCATCCATTAGCTCCTCCATCTGCATATAACAGAGTCTAGGAAACAAACAAAACCTCAGGAAACTAAACTATTTATAGAACTCTTATTTTTAGTTTTCACATGTTTGTTCAATACAATGATACACATCATCTGTGTAGTCCAAATAGACACAAAACAAAGAAAGGTTCACTAACACTCAAACACACTAAGAAAACATAAATCCTATTTCTATGTTAATTGGAAGATTCCAGATCTACCAAAGTTCAACTCCAAGTCCAAATATGAGTGGAGCAGTAATGGCAAGGCAATCCCCACTGCTTACTTTCTTGCAGTGGTCATCTCAAAGCATGATATTTACTGAACTCACTTCACATAGCCAAAAGATAGGCCATTACAGGTCAAATGTCCGATAACTTGTTTCCTATAAATACCTGTTTCCGCACACATGGTTTCCGTTGAGCTCCAAGTGTCCTGTTTCTGCGCCTATTACACCAAAGCTTACATTCTGATAATGTGACTAATCTCTGTCTCAAACAACTAACACGCTCCAAATTCCATGAATAATACTTAATCAGAATAGACTGCAAAACACCACATAGCTCCTCTTTACTTGTTTGTGAAAAGAGCAAGCAGATATTAAAAATACTTTGATGATTTCCATGGCTCCTTTTGACTACTTTGCAACAATCAGATATCCGCATGTAGAAATCTATACAGCCAGAAAGACAATTGTACATTGGTTTTAAGGTAAAGGGGATTCTTCCATAGATACACAACCAATGATGGTCCCACCGGCTGGATTGCACATCGACTTGGGTTCTCTCCATTTCAGAGGCCTATCTAAAGGGTTACATACCCTCACGATGGGCAATCTCACGATGTCAAATCTCCCTACACCCGATTCTTCCCATTTAAGAACCTTGCCTCCTATAACATAAAGCTCATCCCTAAGAGCTGCAAAGCCGTACCCAAAGGCCTCTAACTCTCTCGGATGGTTAGGAAGAACAACAGAAGGAACTGAACCAACATTATACCATTCTCCATCATCTGTTTCCCTAGTCTTGATCAAGCTTTCTCCCAAATCTACGATCGTGTATACTCTATCATTTTTCATCACCTGAACAGGAAATTGCATGGCTCTAGAGAAAGGCCAGATATCCTCGACAGTGGACCAAGTCATGTCTCTCGGATTAAACACTTCAGATGAATTTTGCTCAGCTAATCCCACCTGGTCACTCAAAACATGAAAGCATCCTCTGTATGATAAGCCTGAGCAGTCCATCTGTGGCCCGGACATCATAGGTAATTCCTCCCATCTGCAATACTTTCATGTCAGACCTTAGTTTGATAGTTTCTCTGGTCAAATATAAGAAATCTTCTCCATTATATCATATGCCCAACATCAAAAAAAAATAACAAAGAGTGTAATTTGGAGGGAGCTCTATGTCTATCATATTGTTCCACTGTATATCATACAAGAAATGAACCAGATTAGTGGAGGAAAAAATACCTATCAGCCACAGGATCATAAACTTCAGCAGATGAAATCCCCCTGGAATGGGTAAGATTGCGACCTCCAGCAACATAAACCTTGCCAGAGACAGCCGTGCAAGCAAAGTGAGTCCGTGGTGTCTGCATACTAGCAACCACTTTCCATTCTTTCTTAAATGGATCAAACCGAATGACATCTTTAGTGACAACAGGCTTCTGATGAGGAAACGATGATACTGAAGTCGCATAGCAACCCCCAATTACTAGAAGACAATTTGAAACACAAACACATGCAAACCCAGAATGGTCCCAGCCATCTTGGAAAGCCCTAGTTCTAGGCAGTGGATGCCACCGATCAGCTTCAGGGTCATAAGCAACCCATTGATTCTTAGTATGTTCTGCCAGCACAAACAACCAGTTGCCTGACCATCCATTTGCAGCTTTATATGATGCGTAATCAACGCTACGAACTAAATCTCTCCACCCTCTAGAGACACACTCAAGCACTCCATGAAACCCATGAGAAAGCTGCGCTAGGCATCTCAAAGCCAAATCATTAGGCAAACCTGGGATAATAGATTGTTCGATGGAATCCCTGAGAGCAAGTATAACACAAGAATTTGGTTTTCAGTTTTGCTGAACCATGAATGTTTTGTACCTTAATTAAAGGCTCCATATGAACAACCAAAGTTCAAACATCCTCAATCAACAAGCTTAAAATCAATCCAAACCCTATCACCTTACACAATATTGTTCAAAAACATCTATTAACGAAATAAACACGATTCTGAGCCAAAACAAGAGGTACATGATTTAGATTTTTGATTCGAATATTGGTAAGAAAAGATAAGCAGGCTAACTTACATGAATCGACTTGCCGTGTATTTTGCGATCGCCTTCCTTAAAACACTAACACGCTTCAGATTCTTCCAATTTCTCAGAAATCAAACACAAATAACGACGACTCGTCATGGAAAATGCATTCAATCTGATCTATTCGACGGTAAAAAAGGCAGTCAGAGAGCAATCTGCAGAGGAAGACCGTCGGGAGAGAGGGAAAGAGGGGGAGAGGGAGAGAAATAATCGTCGTTAAAATAGAAAATCCATTACAGTGAGTCGAAAATTCCCAAATTTATATTTTTGGCCCTCTATTTATATAACTTCTCAATTTTGAAGGCCTACTTCTTTAATTGATTAATTAAGCCCTGATTTCCTTACGAGCAACTGTATTCCCTAAACGACGTCGTTCTAAACAACTTCATATAAAATGATGACTTGTTTCGCGGGAACTCACCGGTGCCGTGACTCTCCAGTTCCCGGTGATTCCGCGGTTGCAAAGTCTCCGTTGAGCTAGACGATCATTCACGACAGGATTCCTCTGAAAATTAAGGTTTAATTAAAGTAATTAACTCTTGACAAGCAATTTGATTCTTTTGATCCATGTAATTTATGGGAGATTTCTCGGTTGCTAAATCGCTCCGAATTCCGATCATGAAATTCCTGATACTCTAGGTATCTTAGATTTAACTCCTGTCTCTGAACATGCATGTCTAGTTAAGAATTTTTCCTCGTTTTCTGCTTCGCCGTCTCAATTTCTGTGTGTGTTCACTGATGCCTAATTTGTTGTTCAATTAATTGAAACTTTTTGTTTGCTGTTGCACTTGCATATACATCCTTGATCAAGTTATAGAATTATCTGAGTGTGAGTTTTGAGTAGCCTTTAATTATGTAGGAATAAGTTAAATGGGGTCTTCCTCGGATCCATGGATGAGCGAATACAATGAGGCTATAAAACTCTCAGAGGACATAAATGGCATGATATCAGAAAGCTGTTCATCGGATGTTACAGGGCCTGAAGATCAACGTCGTGCCTCAGCTATACGAAGAAAGATCACCATTTTGGTTACTCGATTAGAGAGTATCCAGTCCATTCTTGCTAAAAGTCCTGAGAAGCAACCTCTGTAAGTCATTAAGTTCAATCTGGTTGCTTACTACAATATAAACTGTAAACTAGACACTTTTAAGTGTATTGTATTCTGTGTTTGTTATGCTGAGACACAGTTCAGAGAAAGAGATTAACCAGCGCAAGGATATGATAGGAAATTTGAGATCAAAAGCAAATGAGATGGCATCTGCTTTGAACATGTCTAACTTTTCCAATAAAGAGAACTTGCTTGAGGGAGAAATAAAGCAGGATGATGCCATGAGCAGAGTAACAGGCATGAACAACCAAGGAATTGTTGGATTTCAACGACAAGTTATGAGAGGTAAGCTCTTTTATTCTATTACACAAAAATAGATGCGACTTCCGTACATTGAACATGTTCTTTCTCGTGATATGTGAGTAGAACAAGACGAAGGCCTTGAGAAATTGGAGGAAACAGTAATGAGTGCAAAACACATTGCATTGGCTGTCAATGAAGAGCTTGGCTTGCAGACAAGACTTATTGTATGTCAACAGCTTACAGCTGTTCATTGATTGCACTGCTTTGAATTGGATTTCCTGATGTAGAAATCTTGGATTTCTTTATTGCAGGATGACTTAGATTACCATGTGGATGTTACTGACTCTGGCCTACGGGTAATATATGCTTCACCTAAGAACCAGAGTATATACTCTCTGGAATTGCTTCTTTTCATTACTTTTCAAATGATCTGTTCTGTTTGCATCTCTTATTACAGAGAGTGCAGAAGAGCCTTGCAGTTATGAACAGGAACATGAGAAGTGGTTGCTCCTGCATTTCGATGTTCTTGTCAGTGCTTGGGATCGTCGGTTTGGCTGTTGTAATATGGGTGCTGGTTAAGTACCTGTAATGCCTCTATGTGAATGGCTGCAGCCTAGTTTCCTCAGACAACAGTTGCCAGGTGTTTGTGCATTCATTCATCTTCTTTAGCTTTTGCTGTAAGTACCCTTTTTGAAGTATATAAAGTGTGCAGTATTCACAATATACAGATTTAACAGCTAGTAACATTTAACATGAAGAGACAAAAACATATCTGTGAGATATTCCATGAAGAGATTCGTTTATGACTGGTATGAAACAATGAACATTGTGTTATGATAATCTGTGGATGCAGCTTGATTGTAGACATCGATGTTCATGTCATCATTGGCAAACAAAAAAACCAATCATGAAATGAAAATCGGTGATTGTTTGATTCATCACTTTTGAGTTTTTAACTTAACCACTTTCTCCAGCTTCTTGATCTTAGCTCGCCTGATAAGAACCTGGGAATGCTCAAGAGACTGTTGACTCTAGTCAAACCTTCCAAGGCTGACCATTCTTCATCATCCGTGACAGAAAGACACTCTGCAAGTGTTTTCTTGGATTCATTACTGCAACTCTCAGGCTTCTTTTCTTCTTTTATCTCCCAAACAGGTACAATCTCTTCTGTTCCTGTTATAGTTCTTGACTCATGACCTGAAGCCTCTTCCTTTTTGTCAGCATCCTTGCTTGAAGTGATTTTGACACTTTCTGAAGACTCTTTGTGTGAATGCTTAATGGATTCTGAACCTTCCATGGACACTGTTGATGAATCTTCTAGAAAGAGACATACAACAGCACAATCATCATTCTTGGAAGTAGGGTACTTAAGCCTCCATGCTCGAACAGCTGTGTCGACAACAGCACGAGCTGCAGTGTTTCGAGTAGGAGCTGAAGCCACAATATCAACAGCTTCTTTGTTTGACAAAACATCCCATACCTACATTGCACAACAACAGTTTAGCTCCAAAGATTTCAAGAAAACCGGGGAAAAAGTGACTGTTCCTGAGTAACAAGAACAGCAATCTACCCCATCAGTGGCTAGAACAATGAACTGATCTCTTTCAGTTAGGCGACGGTAGTTGATATCAGGAACAGAGATTAGACCGTAATCTTTAAGACAAAAGTCCCCAAAAGCTCGAGCCATAGCTAGACCAGGTGAATCACTGTTTGGTAACCATACTCTTAAAACCTCAGGTTCATCTTGCAAGGCAAAAACTCTGCCTTTACATTTCTGGATTCTTGCTGATTCATCTGAAGTTCATAGAGAAGAAGAAAGTCAGACTCTATTTCCAAAGAATTGTGATTACATAAGGAAGAGATATATACTTGGCAAATCAGGTTTTAAGTCTATAGTCAATTGAACAGCAACCAAAGCATTATCTTGATCTCTTGTAGCAAGAACAGCTCTTGAATCACCAATATTTCCAACCACCAAATCATTACCCTACAAAGACACAACATAAGCAAGCAGTTAGTATATAGAGCAATGGCAATGCCTGAAGAACCATAAGTGATCAGATTTCACCTGTTTGATTACAGTTACTGAAGTTGTTCCACTGCAGAAACAATCAATGGCTGAATGCATCATTAACTCTTTATCTATCTCTTGACAAGTCTTGAGTAAAGCGTGTTTCATCGGAAGATACATCTCAGGAACTTTAACATTCTTCTCACTGAACTGTAACTCATACCATTGTTCATCTAAGCAAGTAGCATACTCTCTTTTATGTTCTTCCTCTGTACTGCAATTACACTCAATGCCATTCTCAGAGCCGTTTTGTTCAGTCTCTAAGGTCATTTTCAAATGATTTGCTAATGTTGACGGTAACATATCTCGGACTCTTTTGGCTACCAAATGACCAAATGGGCCATGCCCATCAAATACACCACAGAACACTGTGTCACTCCTTGAACAGAAATTCTGTAATCAAACCAAAGAATCAGTGTTACTTCTTCTAGTTCTTCAATCAATCAAGAACAGCGCAAGAACAATGACAGAAAGTTAATATTGTGATCCCAAAATAGATCTTGTTTCTTTCTCTATAAAGGAAATGAGGCAAGAATCTCACATTTCAATCACAATGGTGAAAACCCTAGAAATTTAACTAAGTAAGAGAGAGACAAACCTCCCAGACAAGCATAGCGTCTTGGTTGGTTCCCTTCTTGCCTTGTTGTGTATAAAGAGAAGCAATCTTACTTGAACCATTGCTAACTAGCCTATCCACCACTTGTTCAAGCCCATTAATTTCGTCGGCGCTCTTTAAATCTCTTAGCTTTTTCGACCGCCCTGAGCCTTGTCTCTCCACTGTGGTGGTAATGCCGGTGTTTGCTGCTCCGGCTTTCTTCCTTGTGGTTTTACTCTTATCTAGTGACGAATAGCACAGACCCATTTTGAAATTTCAGTGTCTCGGAGAGTAAAATACGAATCTTTAGAAACAAGTTGAAACCTTTTTATAAAATCGACAGATAGAATCTATCAGAGACCTGTTGTTTTATTATGTCTGGGGTTAATCAAATTATCGGGCAAAACGGATGTTTTTAGTTGAGAGAAGGAAACCCAGAAAGGAGGTTGAAACTGAAAGATTCCAAAACTGAAACTTTGGCTACTGGAAATCTCACTGATTACTTTGAATTTGGTCTTTGTTTAGTGTATAATATTTTTTCTGGGGAAAACTGCAATTTTCTCGGTTAACTTCCATTAAAGCGTGAAAAAGGAAAGAGGGAAAAGAAAAAATCTCATCTTTAACGAAAACCGTAGAAACGACCAAAATCTCGTAGAATGTTAAGGATTCTCTGTCGGAAAAGAGACACCAGCATTTGACTACAGGTTGGTCCCAAAGTTTTTTACTAACTCCTCCACTTTCTAAAGACTATACAAACAAAGTTTGTCTTTTTTGAAGAAAAAAATAGGTTTACATAAAATTGACCTGACAAAAGGTCATAACTTGGTTCTGTACATTATATCATTTTCTTATAAATAATTGCGCAAATAATTTGGAAAAATAAAGAAATGCGAGTCAAAAAAAAAAAAGTTCACGACACGTGTTTGGTTTACTTGACGCCATGTGTCGTATGCTGAATGGTTGAATTTTATTTAATGTAAATTAATCTGTCGCAATTGAACTATGTTTTCAAGCCCACCCAATAAAAGAAGAAAATCCAAACTCTTGTTAAAAATAAGTTTCTTGTGCATCATTATCACATACATTGTATAAATCCTAAAGACTGAAAAGAGATCCAAAAGAAGTAAAAATACAGTGATTTTTGTACGAATCAATATACAAAAAGGCATCTCACCAACTAAACTTATGCCAATTTAGAACACTTAAAACAGTTGGAGATTTAAACTCACAAACTTACTCTTTTTAAGGTTTCTCAGTATCAAATTTGTTGAACCGTAAGGTCCGGTTCTGACGGGGGGATTTGATAAATCAAACCTGAAATTCAAACACGGATTTTAATAAGTTGAAATAATTTATAAGATTAGAGAAATATATGTTTTGGTAAACTCAAGCTTTTACTTGGCTCTGATCGGATTTGTATTTTTGAAGCTCTTCTTGAACACAAATGAGCCTATATTGAAGACATCAAAAGAGAGGCGAATTCAGTGATTAAACCTGAGAGATTTTTACTGCAAAACTTGTCTAAGTTAGTTACCTCCATTGCAGGTCAGTTATTTCATGGAGCAATTCTTTCTCTCTTTCGTTTGCTGCTTCAAGCTGTGAATGTGATTCAATCGAAGAAGAGTATCTGATCAAGTTCCAGATTTTGAAAGAATGTTAATTTTATCGTTAATGATTACATACCATGGATTTCTCAGTGATAGATGCATTGGGTTGTTGTGTATTTCCAGGTTCAACAGCACGGCCATCTACATCAGAGAAGATAAATATGTAAATTACGTGGCATGAATATACAACAAAGATAGTGAAATGTTAGGTGAATAATAACCTGAATAATCTTGAGTTGTGAGTACTTTCAACAAATGCAAAGTGTTATCCTGTTTGGTAAAATGAACCTTTCTTTACTATCAAAGTTTAGAGATAGGAATGAAAATTTTTAACTAGCAAAGCCATACCCTTTCCAAAATATTCGTCTGTAGAATGCGACACACCAGCGGGTAAACGGCTGAGCTGGCGAAATTTAGTGATCTTGCATCAGATACTAAACCAGATGGGAGCAAAGAAGCGGCATGATGTTGGTAGAGTAGCTACATGAAGCAAAGAAAAGTGAGATGAATAGTTGTGGTCATGTTAAATTACATTGTCATGTCTTAATCTGATCATGCTTTAAGATCATAACTACTACAAACCTGCATGCTATGACTCTTTTGAATAATTGGAGTCGGAACCACCTGAAAAAAGAGCGTGAATTCAAAGAAAATCGATGAACGATAGGAGAGAAAGGAGAAAATCTTTTCCTTCCTCAAATTACCTTGTCTGTGCCAAGATTTTCAGAAGTTACTTTAAAACGTCCTCTTTGCTGCACCAATGGTGGCTTTATTTTGTCATTAGATTCATCCACCATCACTGCTATGTATACAAAATTAAGTTGATAATTAAACATGGTCTGCAATATGACATCTGGGGACATATGCTTTTGTTAAAGCATGTTCTTCGTTGTAAATGCGTACCTTCTGGTTTAGATGTTTCATCTCCTCCCACTGTAGCCTCTGCTCCATTGCAGTTTGGATCATTCTGAAGCTGATCTTGGGTTTTATCGCTGGGGATTCGAACATTAATTTATTGTACTTAATATCACATGAGAGTGTAAAAAAAAGAAATATGAGGCTTGCCTAGGAACAAAGGACATAAAAATTTAGAGCGTTACTTGACCTCAAAAGGTTAAGCATTAATAACAGAGCTAGGTGTTAAAGGACTAACCTCTCTACTTGATTGGGATCAATATTTTGATCTGCTGAGGCAGAACTGGCTGTTAAAGTCCCTGTACGTAGATTGGAGGGTATTGGAGTAGAGTCCAAAGGTTTTCCATTGCTCCCTTCATTTGTATTATTTACAGATTGATCATCATGACACAGGGATGAATAGATATAGTTATCATAACTGGGGCTGGCAACACTTGAATCATCGTCGGATTTATCCCTGACAAACCATAATATTCATTGTTCAATTTAGGTCATCTCTAGTCAATTCTGAGTAGCAGATAAAGAAAATTCAGATAAAAGATCAAATAAATTGAGAGACCAACCTGGCCATAATTAGAGCTCGAGGAAGCTTATTTGTCATATAATCATTCTCTTCCTACAAAATTCATGTGTATAGAGTTCTGTAAATGGCTTTTGTTAAATAGTAACGAGTAAAGCAATGAAATCGTTAAAATACTATGAAAGTTGTTTTTGAGAAATTTTTCTGCAAGCAGACACCTGAGTTTCTGATATCTCGTCGTCCATGTCATGGATCTGGCCAAAAACAAAACAAAAAATATATGAAGAACAACGAGCAGAGTTTTTTAAGGATTAGATAAAACTAAAATTATACCAACGACGCCTGGGCTTTCATATCTTCGAGATTGAAGTTCCACCCACTAATGCCTCTTTTATATTCATTCTGCATGTTACTATGAAAGAAATTAAAGGCTAATACGCTCTATACTAGACAACCAAAGTTGATTAAAAACATCTCTTCCATTGAACATAAATTAATGAAACCAAATTTTGGAGACGAGAAAACACAAACCTGCGACAATTCCTCCTTCTCTCCATCTGCCATCTTCTTTTGTGCAAGCATATCTTCTTCCTTTCTCTGCAATCAGAGAGCACCATTAAAATTGTCACAGCATATGGGCTGCTTGTTGATGTAGATATTATAGCCATGGACATCGAAATATCAAACCTTTATTTCCTGCACACGATTAACAAGGTCTGGCAGACCCTCCAGAAGTCTCCGTGCAATGTAATCGCTTGATCTTGCTTGCTTGAAAAAGGAATGCTTTAACAATTTCTTTGCTGTCGGTCGTTTGGAAGGATCTTTAACAAGACAGCTTGCAATCATCTGCTTGAAAGACTGAAGATTCCACAAAGAGATGAAAATTAAAATCCAATCAGCCACCAAATCTCACCAGAATGTTTAGTTAAAGAGCATACCTTAGAAAATTTCCTGTCTCTTTCGTAATCCAGCCCTGGTGGTGCATTTTGCAAGGTCATAAGCAGAACCTAGAACCATATTTGGTTTAAAATGAATGTAAATGTGCTTGCGCGCAATTCAGACAATGATTCAAATGTTAAGGCTATATAAACCTTCATTGGTGGATACTTAGAAAAGGGAGCGTGACCATGAGCAAGCTCCAAACCAGTTATACCCAACGACCAAATATCAGCTCTGAAGAAGATGTTCCAAGTCAAAAAGACGGTCTTGCAGTAAACATAAACAAAATTATAAAGAAATGAATTGAATCTGAGGTTAAACTGACTTGAAGTCATAACCATGTAACTGCTCCATAACCTCTGGTGCCATCCTGTGTAAGCAAGAAACAGTTAGTCAGGGAATGTAACCTGAATTCACACGCCGTTGAAGTACTTCACACAAAAAGTAAAAAACAAGATTTGGCCGAATCAGTGACTAACACAAAGACTCACCAGCAGGGTGTTCCAACAAATGTATTCCTTGTTCTTTGCCGATCACCTGAGTCAAAGAGACAAGCAGATACACCAAAGTCTCCCAACCTGATTGAACCTTTAGCACCTATCAGAATGTTACCGGCCTAAAATGAAAAAATATTAGAAAATCATCATGACCAAGGACAAAGGAAAATCATGATGGTGGCAAGACGTTTATTTATAGAGGCAGCAGTAGCTCGGGCGTCAGAAGGTTTTAACTACTATAATTCCCAATTTTCCTTTGATAACGAAAGCCGTTGGTAACCTCGCAACCACCGTCTAACACAAATGCTACAAATAATATAATACCACTCATATTGAGAAAGATCAACGACGGACCTTTACGTCTCGATGTATATGGCCATGCTGATGGAGGTAGTCTAATCCCCGCAATGCTTCACGTAATATTGTTGCTATAATAACTTCCTCAAATCCATCAGGATATGCAGCTTTCAGTATATGAAGACAAGAACCTCCAGACATAAATGGCGTGATAACCCACAAGTTGTGATCACTAACAAAGGAACAGTGTGATTTCAACACATTGGGATGGTCTACGAGCATCATCGTTTGTGCTTCACGAGAAATGTTGTTCTGAGAAGAAAAAACATTCAGTGTACATATTAGAAAACATATGCTAACCACTGCACTACCAAAATGACAGCAACAAAAGAGTTACCAAATCGCAGTTCTCTCGCTCAAAATCAAGAATTTTGATAGCAACGATTTCATCAAACGGTATGCACAAAGCACGATGCACGGAGGCACTAACACCTTGACCGATCACCTCATAAAGGGTGTAGTGCTCCGGCCCAATCGGATACTTCTTCTTTTCCATTTTCTAGATTCCTGTTTCACTACAATACATTGAGGAAACGACAACTCAACTTATCGTTCCGATAACTCTCAGCAGCCCATAAATATCCAAATAGACATTAAAACGGCTCATTCAACCAGAAAGCATTGAACTCCAGCATTGAAGGATGAAGCAAATTAGGAATGTTATCGCAAAACATTCAATAAGAATTTCATTTAAAGCAACAAATTAGGCGAGATGAACACATCGAGAACCGCTTGTGGAATGAACTTTTTGGGGAATTTCACAAGAAAAAAAAAAGGAAGAAGAAATCGGTGAGCACCTGGAATTGGGCGGAACAAATGCAGCTGAAAAAGGATGTTAGGGGAATTCCAGTGGAGCACATCTACAAATTACGAAATAATGGGAAAATGAAACATAAAAACCTCAAATAGGTAACCTAATCGCAATCATAATTATGAAGGAAGAAAATTAATCGTACCGAGAATGATGAACGAGAAAGGAAAATAGATATCGTGATGATGAAGATATTGATAACGACAATAGATAACCTAACCGTATTTTCCTTGCGCTTTCTACCCAGATTTTCTCGAGAAAATAATTGAAAAAAAAACAAGGTCTAGAGACCAGCGAAGCAACCGGAACGCCGTCCATCAAATGTGAGAGAAACCCTTCGTTGTGTGTTAAGAAAAATCCCGCCATTTCTTCTACCTATATTTCGCCTTCGAATTTAATTAAATATCAATATTTTCTGAATTTAAACCAAAGAAAAATAAATATCGTAAATGCATTGATACACGTTAATTCCGGTTTACTCCCTTAACCAATCGTAACAAAGAACGGTTCTTTTAACAAGCCTTGACCGCTGGTTTGATAATTTGATTAATCAAAACCGGTACATTACATAACCATATAGCGTTACCGTTACGGTACTGTCGGTTTTAGGAGAAGCCTGAGTTTAAAAATCACAATCACACAATAGAAGAGCACAAGTTAGATTAGACAAATCTTTAACACAACGCAAAAGCAGATTATTCTCTATGATCAATATAGAGATGTAAGATTATGATATGATATGAATAGAGAGTAAAAATGATTTGGTTCAGACTTCAGAGGAAGGGAGGGGAGGGGAGGGCCAAAACTTGTTGCTTGTGTTCTGATCTGGTTAAAAGGCTGATTCTGCTCTGAGAACTTAGTCTTCAAAATCTGCTGAGTTCTCTAGCAGGTAGTTTGCAGCCAATTCTTCGTTACGGTCACATGCGAGGAAGGCTTCTATGACTAATGCTCTGTCGAAACCCATTGCCTCAAGCTGTTAAAGGGATAAGGCAAGATGAGAAAACAGGTTAAGGGTTACAACAGATAGTTGCAATGGTGAAGGGTGTGTGCATATACCCGTTGGATTGCCTCTTGCTCTGCAGGGGTAACGTTTATTGCATGAGGCATTTCTTGCTCGGTTTGATCCAAGATATCCACATCCCTGAGAGTTTTAAACAATCAATAAGAGGCATGGAGCTATAGGATCACACATATAGGCAGGAATGGAGTACTCACCCATCAGATCCTTCGTGTGACTCGTTAAGTAATTGAAGAAACTCTGCTTGGTTCTCTTGAATTAGCCTCAGAAGTTGAGGGTTCTGCTTTCCGAGCTCCTGAAGCATGGGCTGTAAGAGAAAGAAGCAGAGAGAAAACAGAAGCAATGAAGGGTCAGACTACTGACTTAGGGATCTATCAGCACTATATAGAAAGATACCAACTCACATACCTGCAGAATTTGGGGGTTGGAATGGACCATGGAACGCAATTGTTGGAACTGAAACCAGAGCAAATACCAAAAGATTAATGGATGGAAGCTGGATCGAATAATTACAGCATATCACATGGGAGAGTAGCTAGAATAAACCTCCCTCGAGATGATGATAGAGGGATATACACGGTTACCTGATCGTTGCTTCTAAGGAATTCAAGTGTTCCAAGGTCTCCAACACCAGCATCAGAAACTGCTTCCTAGGGAAATTAAACCGTACGGTGCAACAAGAACTCAGCGTCTTTCAATTTGATTCATTATATCTAAACACGATATTCGTACCTGGGGAAACAAATCCAAAGGAGATGAATTAGGCCCTCCAGAGGTAGGTGCAGCGGGATCTGCACCAGATCCTACTCCGGATAAATTAGGTACAGCTACCTCTGCTGTTTCAGGAATTCCCTGAAATTTTAAAACATATCAGTTATTCATTCCACTAAAACACTCACAGAACACTGTTGGAAAGTGGAGCTTACAGAGTATAAATAATCCACTGCTCTCTCAGGGTTGTTATAGGCTGCACGAAGTGCTCGAGTAACTTTTTCTTTGTCCCAGCTGCCTCCTCCCATTTCCATTATTTGTTGAACCATTTGCTCGATACTACTGCCACTGACTAAAGTTGAAGCAGCTTCACCATATGTGTCATTTTGTGCCCTACACATACAATTCAATTGTGTGAATATCATAGAGTATCAATGTATTCTCAAACTATAAATCCAAGGAACTGGTGTTAATGAGGATAAATTTTTTCTAGTGAAGCCTCTTATTCCAATAATAAAACTTACGTCGGTTGTTCTTGAGTAGCGGGAGTAGAATTCGAAGCTGGTACAGCTATAGACTCGGTTGTTGACGGATCTGCAGGCTGGTTGATAGATACGAGCTAATATTAAACCAACAAGGAAACGAGATTGTGATTTCAGATTCCCCCAAGAAGAACGGATTGTAAAGTTACCTTAGTTGAAGATGTGGTAGATGTAGTGGTGGAAGTAGGCTGTGAGGTAGAAACAAAATTTCACTGAGAAACACCCGACTGATCAAGTTGATGTGTGAAAACATGAGGAAATAAGAAATAATCTTACCTGAGCAGAAGATTGACCAGCTGAAACTGCAGTTTTGCTCTATCGATCGCATAAGAAACAAAGACGTTGTCAGCACGAGCACAGGGTAAGTGCCAAAATTAGCAGCTATTAATTATTCACCTATCCAAGCTACCACAAAAATCACCTGAAGCATTACTTATGAAAAAACGCCAATTTAGTTACTGTGACTATTAATATGGAGGAACCCAGTATCATACAACGGATAACTACACATAAATGGATACTCAAATCTAGATTGCTTCGTGATGCATCTCTCAGCTATCCAATATATAGTAACAATGCAAATAGTTGAAGACAGGGTGAGATGAAACCACTCCAAAACCACACTGGTTGCATAAATCCAGGTCAACTTGCACTAACATACTAACAAAGAAGTGACACATACATGGAATAAAAAAAGTAGTGATAAATGTGCAAGGTCAAGCGGCAGTAATGGAAATAAGATGTTAACCTTACTAAGCATGACAACGAGAAAACCTTCCTCAGTAACCTTGTTCTCCACCAATGTAGTTTCATCTTTCAAAACTTTTCCATTGTGAATCAACAATTGCTGCCCACATGGATAGTTGTCCTTGCTTTGCGAATCTTCAATATTCTTCTTCACAGCCATTATCTTCAACAATTGAACATAATGCCCGAAAATTCATAAGACAAACAAACTCATTCATACCATAGATTGCGAAAAACTCGAATTCTGAATCTAACATATCAGATAGAACCCAGAGTGATATGCATCACAGGACTTAGTTTCCTCTCGGTTGAATATAGCTAAATTTGTCGCCTTCCTCAACAGAATTACACGTAAATTAAACGAAGGAAGCGGAAAAGTGAAGAACTAACCGTGTCGGTTGGCAGAACCCTAATTTCAAAATGGCGACCCTTAAGAGTCTTAACGGTGAGCTTCATGTCGGCGAATTATGCAGAAGTTATGAGCGACGGCGTTAGAAAAACCCGGCGAGGGACGTCGGCGGGGGAGAGGGAGATATATAGTGTGACCTAAAAAAGTGCTTTTTCCAACAAATCCGGCTTTACCAAACAGTCACTATCAACTGAGGCATTTCAGATTTTAAAACGCGGCAACAGCCTTCCACGTGCATCACACGTGACACACTGTAAGACTAAGATCCAACCACGTTCATCGCACGTGACACAATTACACGGTCTACCAATTACCACCAAGGCATTAACTTTTTCTATGACCAAAACGAAACAAAACCTGCAACAAGTTTCTTACCCGAGTTATAATGAAATCTTGAAAGAAGATTTTATTTTCATAGAATTCATACAAGTGGAGATGTTAATATTACAAATGGCCAATAAGGGCCATATAAGGTCGCATAAATGAGTCTATATTATGGTCACACTTACACACATCCAAAGATAGAATTTTTACATATTCAAGACTCATGAGACGTTTTGAGAGGATTTGATTAGCTCAGAACTCACGGTCAGGGAAGAGGATTGGAGCAACAAGTGACCAGATGAAGAGAGCAGCAGTGGCCCAGCTGGTCACAATACGAACCCAGACAGAGGGCCATCCAACATCAACCAGTTTTCCACTCTCACCAACAGAAGTTGACCAACCAGTTAAGAGCATTGCAGAGTACATGCTCGCAAGAGAGAAGATAATGTGGAAGAAAGCATATGAATATGAGACTGGTTTATTCTTCTCTTTCTCCTCCTTCTCGTCTGCCTTCCCATCCATCGGAAGCAGAGGCTTCTCTGAACCTTTAATTAAACCAATTTAACCATTTATAGAATCAAGAAACGGAAATTGGGAGAAGGGTTATTGTGGAAAGATACCTGCGCGGGGAGAATCAGGAGGAGAGAGGAGAGTTGTGGAAGATCCAGCACGAACAGCAGAGTAGACAACAGAGAGAACAGTTGTGAGTAAGCCAATGGTCATGGTACCTGTTGAAACTGCTTTAGAGTGTCTGTGGAGACCATTGCACTCGTAATCTCGGGGTTCACTTGCAAGTCCACTGTAACAGAGGTACATACAATAGAAAGATATAACCGATGCTGGCAAAATGCTTCCACCGATCTGCAAAAAAGGTTAAGCTTTGAAGTTGACCATTTTGGCTAAGATTTCAGATCAGAAAATAAAAGGGTTGAAGTCAAACTTACTGTGGGGTGCAAAACAACAACAGCAAAGACGAACACACAAATCAAAGTCATGACAATAAAGAAAGTGTTGAGTCCACAGTCATGTCCAGATGGAGCAAACCAGTGAAAGAGAAGCCCAGAGAAGACGAATGTAGCCAGATAACAGACCAGAGAAACAACGAGCAATGCAGCATACCTATATAAATAAACCAGATCAGTTTATAAATGAGATGGATCTGACGATGTATAAGGAAATTTATTGACTAACCAGAACTGCTCATCATAGCCAACCCATGTATCATTCCATCCATGAACAAAATCTAAAAGAAGCACAACTTGAACAAGGAGAAAAAATCCAGCACCAAACTTTGACATTGACTCTGCAAAGTGTTGAAGTTTTCATGAGTTCAAGAACATAAGAAACTAAAATATGCGCAATGGTGATTGGTAATTACCATAGAAACTGATGATTTCATTTGGAAGGAAGAACATGAAGATGACCAAAATACACCAGCAGATTACTTTCATCATCCATCCACCATGGTGTATACCATCACGAGGATCTTTCTGAGTTTTCACACCAACCATCATGACTGATAGAATTGTGAAGAATATGAAATTTCCTAAGCTAACACGTAACACAGCATCAGTCTCAAACCATTCACGATCAGGTGTCTTGTGAAAATGGTTAATCCCTGCACAGACAACATATGCAATGGAAATCGTTACCCTCCATAAGCTAAAATTTTACTCATTAGATAATTTTTTCAAATCAATACGAAACTTACATGGGAGCTTCTCCATGAGAGGAGCAGCAACTTCACGGAGAATCCATGAAACGATTAAGGAAAGTGCAAAGAGACCACAGTAAGCAATTCTCGCAGAACGTCTGCTGATCCCAGAAACTACTGTACGGCAGGCATCGCATGCACAAGCAGCACAACACGATGCCAGACAAGAAGCTGCCCACATCTTCTTCTTCTTCCTCGAATATCAAACGGTGGATTCAATATCTCAGCTGCTAGTATGAAACCAAACAAACACAAACACACATCATCAAATAAACTTTTTTCTCATCTAATTACTACCAAGTAATCATCACCAAGAAACCTGAATCTCCATTAGTAACTGAACTATCGAATTTTGTTATACAGTCATCTCAGCTATAAAGTTACGAAATAAATCAATTTTCCCAGAAAATTTGTGTTCTTTTGGAGTCGGTATTTCTTAGGATACGATCAACAGCAAATCAAACAAAGGTATCTTCAAAATCAATAAATTAAAACTTCTTAAGACCCTAAGAAACTAAAATTGGTTAAAAAAGTCGACATTTACCCTAAATTCGGCACAGAATCAAATTTCCCAAATCCAAATTTTACCCAAGAAACTACAAATTATGATCGGTTATACCTTTAAACGACGGAATAAAGAACAGGAAAAACCTAAACGCTTGAGAGAAAAGAATATCGAAATACCTTCGCTAACGATTAAACCCTTGTGATTGAGCTTTCCTCTCCCTAAAAAGTTGAACAATTCTCGATGTTTCCTTATTATTATCTTTCGTTGAATTCGGACTTTGACCAGCGAACAATGGATTTCGATATTTCCATTATAGTGGAGACGTCAAATTAAAGCCCACTAACAAATTAAAGCCCACTAATAAATTTAAGCCCAATATCTTAGTAGGGCTTTATTAAAGGCTCTGACTATACAAAAGAATTATAATGTAACAGTTTTTTTTTATATAGTAAATAGCTTTTGGTTGGTCCAAGAGAGATAATAG
This sequence comes from Aethionema arabicum, assembly GCA_000411095.1. Taxonomy (NCBI): domain Eukaryota; kingdom Viridiplantae; phylum Streptophyta; class Magnoliopsida; order Brassicales; family Brassicaceae; genus Aethionema; species Aethionema arabicum. The sequence continues at coordinate 232,574 of KE151806.1, read as the reverse complement.
GTTAAAATGCCATTATAGAACATGTACATAAGTAATGAAATAACAACCCAACACGCTTTATCTTTTTCTATTTTTTTCTCTTGTTTCCTTTTTTGAATTTATTTTAATTTTATTATGATCCTAAAATCCTGTTATATGTAACGGACTCTGTTCATTTAGTAACACAACGTACGGCGTAACCCGGCAATTCGCCCCCGCTTGTGCCGTCAAGCTACGGAGGAAACCAATCTCCTATCCTTCTCTATTCGGAATCGCTCCCGGAGATATTAGCATCTTAAAATTGGGAGCTGTGGAGCTATTTGGTTGGATTTGCGTGTCGACTGAGCTGGAAACAGCTTTCTCTTCTCCAGATCTTTGATCGATTCTCACTTTTTTCTGTTTCACCGGTTCGTTTTCTTTGATCGTTTTATTGGGTTCGGATCTGTTTCCTTGATTATCGACTTAGTGTTTCGATTGAGTGTCAATTTCATTGAAATCTCTTTAATCCAATGTACATTGATGGCGGGTTGTTGTGATTGATTGTTGATGAATATTAATGGCGCTTTGTTTGGCCAATTTTGGCTTGGATTTCTTCTTTTGTAAGATCCAAGCTTGTTTTTGTGATTTCGCTGCTAAGAGAAAGGGACTTATGTTTGGGAATAGATCAAAACGATGGTCCCTGAGTGCTCTTTCTCATGCTATTAGTGATCTTCAAATTCAAATTTACCTGTATACATGGTTTATGATGTAAAAACTCAAAATCTAGATTCAACCTCATTTAGCTGTATACATGGTTTGTGCAATTATGTATATGATTGTGTGTTAATTGCAGGTTGGTATCAAGAAGACTAAACTCTGTGTAGAAGCTATGGTTCTTGATGCGATTGTATCTTCACCATTAAGGAGACCACAGACTCTAAAGAAGCAGTGGGAGGAATTGGGTAGCTTCTCGACGGTGATCCAGAGGCATCGGTATCTATTAACAGCCCTGGCCCTTTTGACATTCCTCTGCACTATTTACCTATACTTTGCAGTGACCTTAGGCAATAGTCATTCGTTGTGTTCTGGATTGACCGGGAAAGAGAAAGCATTGTGCCAATTAGAGCAGATTCAGGCTATCTCCAAAGGGAAACTTAAATTGTTTTAGAGTGTGTATCGGCAAAAGCTGAAACCCATTATTGTTCTTGAACCAATATATTCAAGCATTCTTTTCTTTATTTCTCTAGAACAATTTGTGTGTATTACATGGAGAAATGAAAAATTCATAATCGAAAGATAAGTCTTTTCTTTTAATCATATGAGTGTGTATACATATGCAGTTTTCAGGTTGATTATCACCATGTTCGTAGAGGAACCAGCGGTTCAATTTCTGACACTGGTGATGCATTAAACATGGAGGCTGGAGCAGTCATCTCAACATCCCAAGTGTCATTAAAGTTGATTTCCATGGCTTGATCTTCTTCATCGTCCTCAATCTGAACCTCTGGATCATCAGGTGATGAACGAATTCTCTCCAGCTCAATTGAAATCTCTTTCATGTTTGGTCGTTTCTTCCCTTTTCGGTTTAAACACCTTCTAGTTAGTTTTGCCACTGCCATTACTTCCTCTAGCTTGCATTCATCTTTGATCCGGCCATCAACTATGTCAAGAACTCTGTTGTCTTTCACGGCTTCGACAAAATGAGCTGCCAAGCCCTTGTTTTCTTCAGACCAAACACGGGATGAAGACGGTTTCTCTCCAGTCAATAACTCCACGAGGACAACTCCAAAACTATACACATCACTTTTGTCGGTAAACTTGCTTGATTGAAAGTATTCAGGATCTACATATCCAAAGGTACCTGCAACTTGAGTTGTCAAATGTGTTTGATCAATAGTTACTGATCTTGAAGTTCCAAAATCAGACACCTTGGCTTTGTATTTCTCATCTAACAGTATATTAGTAGTTTTAATATCTCTGTGATATATCGGAAATGATGCAGCTGAGTGCAGGTACGAAAGAGCTCCTGCAATCTCTATGGCAATATCAAGACGCACTTCCCAAGTCATCTTGTAATCATCCCAATCATCTTGAAGACGCTTACACAGGTCACCATTGGGAACAAACTCATAAACCAAGACTGGAACTTCTGTCTCTAGACAACATCCTAAAAGCTTCACAATGTTTCTGTGATTGATCTGCGCAAGAACAACAACTTCGTTGATGAACTCTTCTACTCTATCTTCGTCCATAGCTTTCGACTGTTTCACAGCAACGATTCTACCATCGACGAGCATTCCTTTGTAAACCGTACCTTGACCTCCTTGCCCAAGAACACGGTTTACACTGAAATTATCGGTAGCTTTCTCCAACTCCTTTGAGCTGAATATCCTCGACGTCTCTACATTACCTTCATTTCTAGCTAACTGTTGTTTCAGTAACATACCTCCATTACGTCTGAAGAACTTCTTACTTCTGTTGATCCTCCTTTGGTTCTTCACATATTTGTACAACCCCAAACCCCCAAAGAGGAATATCAAGAGTGCCAAACCAATAAGAACACCTGCAACAACACAAGAGAAAGTGTAAAGGATCTTCGAGAGGTTTCTCAAAGATGAAACTCAAGTTTGAGATTACCTTGAACCACTGGCTTGAGCTGTTCTGGTTTCTTAGGCTCACATTTAAACCAACCAGGCTTATTCACACAAGTTTGCTCTTTACACCTCTCACGTCCTTCCTCTAATTTACATTCATCAATGTCTGCAGATTCAACCCCATGATTCATCAAATTGATATCCACAAATGATAAACATTAGCTAGAAACTAAACCACTTACCTACACATCCTCCTCGAAGGAATGCATTCCCTGTATAGCCCATTGAGTTACAGTGACAGTTCCTATAATTAAACCCAGAAAACGAACCATACACACAAAGACAAATTGTGTCGTATCCGTACGCTCCTTCTGACACATTTCTGCAAACCAAAGGTCCTGAAAAACGAGCATCAGAGATATCATAGTACCATCCTAACTCCACAATTGCGTACCCATCACCATAAAACTCCTCTGCCTCGCTTACATTCAACATTGAATACTTTTCACTCGTCAAAAACGCAACTTTACAACCTCCTATTCCTGTACTGTTACCTTCAAGAGTCTCTATATTGACTCCAATTTCTTGTGGATACCTCTCTGGTATTCTTGTTTGACAACATTTATAGCCACTGCACATCTTGTTGTTTCCTTCTTCGATACTTTTTGTCTCGTTATCACACTTTGACTCGCAACCAAGAATCTGTGACTGGATATTACTCATAACCGCCTTGGTATTGCAGCCAATAGCCACTAAGAGATTCTTGTCTGTGATGAAAAATGGACTACCTTGTCCAGCTACGTTTAAAGGCGGAGGAGACTGCGATTCTCCGGAGCAACCAGAGGAAGTCAATGGCCCTTTTATGTGAAGAACTCCATGATCAAAAGGATCAGAACTACTTGGAAGTGATATGTTCACTACTTCTCTTTTGATCCGAGCAAGAAATGGAACAGAATTGGTGTTACAGAGAACTTCGTACCAAGGATTGAGATAACACTCGTTTGATCCGATTCCAAATGGGAATGGAATCGAAATTCCACCGCAGATTCTGTTACACCAATCTGGAGGTTTTCTTGCTGATGAGACGCCATTGATGAACAGAGATAGAAAATAAACTAGTGTGATTACAGCTCTGTAAGTCTTCTCTCTGTTCATAGTCTTGATCTGATATATTTCTATCTCTTTTTATTATTCCCATGCTTTGTAACTAGAAGATAAGATTGATGCGTGAAGAGAAATACAAAATAAAGTCGTCTCTAACAGACAGAAAGTCAACGGATCCATAGCTAGTCAAATGTAATTACAGAGAAAACTGCAAAAGTCAACCATTCATGCCATTATTTGAAAATAAAATTGGAAAACTTTATTTTAATAAACTCATAATAATAAACAATTTACACTGCATAAATTTTAATAAACTTTATTTTAATATTTTTTGAGTAAAAAAAAAAAAAAAATTTAATATTTTCTTCACTAGTGGATAATTTTTTTCAATAATTTACATTATCTTAGATTTTTTTTCTTTCAAATTTTTAATAATACAGGTTCAAGTTATTTTTTAAATAAATATACAATTGCTTATTACAATATCATAACTTCATACGATTTATTACAATGTTAAAATATATTAAAATTTTAAATTTACACATTAAATTAAGAATTTAACATTTTAAAATTTATAATTTTATACAGTAATTATGTGATCACCAGATAATACTGATTTAACTTGAAATCATCCATTGTTACTTCCCAATCTCCATAGCTTGATCATCTTCTTCTTCATCTTCTTTCTCCATATAAACCTCTAAATCTTCATCTGATGAACGAATCCTCTCCAATTCTATCAAAACCTCTCTCATGTTTGGTCGATTCTTCCCTTTCCTATTCAAACACTTTCTAGCCAATCTCGCAACCGCCATTATCTCATCCACTTTACTTTCCTCTTTGATCCCATCTTCAATTATCTCAACCACTCTGTTTTCTTTCATAGCTTCAAGAAAATAAGCAGCTAAACTCTTCCCTTCTTCAGATCTTACACTAGACAATGGCTTTTCTCCTGATATAAGTTCAACTAAAACAACACCAAAGCTATAAACATCACTCTTATCTGTAAAACGACCTGATAAAAAGTACTCAGGATCCATATATCCAAAAGTTCCTGCAACTAAAGTAGTTAAATGCGTTTGATCAATGGTTACTGATCTTGAAGTTCCGAAATCAGACACTTTTGCTCTGTATTTCTCATCTAAAAGTACATTAGTTGTCTTGATATCTCTATGAAATATAGGAAACGATGCAGCTGAGTGTAGATATGAAACTGCTCCTGCAATTTCAACAGCAATATGAAGACGTACTTCCCAAGTCATCTTGTAATCATCTGAATCATCATGAAGTCGTTTGAAAAGATCTCCATTAGGTATATACTCGTAAACAAGTACAGGAACATCTGTTTGAAGACAACATCCCAAAAGCTTAACGATGTTTCTGTGGTTTATCTGTGAAAGAAGAACAACTTCGTTGATAAACTCTTCAAGCTTGTCTTCATCTACAACTTTTGATCTTTTTACAGCAACGATTCTTCCATCTACAAGCATTCCTTTGTAAACTGTTCCTTGACCTCCTTGTCCAAGAACACGGTTTACACTGAAATTATCTGTAGCTTTCTCTAATTCTTGTGAGCTGAATAGTCTAGATGTCTCTACATTACCGGATTGTGTAGTTATCTGTTGTTTTAAGAGTAAACCACCATTGCATTTAAAGAACTTCTTGCTACGAATGATCTTTCTTCTCTTTGTAATTAGCTTGTATAACCCGAAATTCCCAAATACGAAAAGGAACAGTCCCATTAAACCTATAAGAACACCTGCAACAACACAAGAAAAAACACATATATAAGGCACAATACACAGTCTTTCCCTCTATATATCTGTGTTCTGGTTTGTTCTGCCATTTTTGAAGACCTTGAAGGACTTGAGCTTTATTAGATTTGGCTATCTTTGGCTTAGGGTCACAGCTATAACCTCCATGTCTGTTCACACAAGTACCTTCTTTACATTTGTTGGCTTCTTTGCATTCATCAATATCTACAAAGAACACATGATTATCGATTATGATGATCTGATTAGTAACCATGATCAAGATCCATGAAAACAATCATTTACCTACACAACCACCTCGAAGATAAGGATTCCCAGTGAATCCAAATGGGCAATAACAGTTCCTGTAACCCATTTCATTAAAATAATCGTACTCACAAAGACAACTATCCAGAGAAGTATAAGATCTATAACGAGTCAAGTTTGTGCAACCAAAGGGATTCTTTGAATCCGAAGTATCAAAGTACCATCCTAACTCCACCACTGCGTATCCATCTGAATAAACTTTCTCTGCTTCAGTAACATTCATCGGAGAATACTCTTTATTCGTCAAGAACGCAACATTACACCCTTCTACTTCTAATCTACCATCAGATTTCTCAATATTAACTCCAATTACTTGTAGACGACCTGCTGGAATCCTACTTTGACAACATTTATAACCGTTACAAATCGAGTTTATCACTTCTTGATTAGTTTTAGTGTCTTCGCAAGTCGTTTCACATCCCAAAATCTCTGATTTTGTATCTGTCATCAATGCCTTTACACCACAACCAATAGTCAAGAGACGGTTCATATCAGTGATGAAATATGGACTGGCTTTACCAGTGATGTTTAAAGCCAGAGATGGTTGAGTATTATTAGAGCAGCCTAAAGAAGTTACTGGACCTTTGATGTGAACAAGTCCATGTGGTTCATGACCATCAGGAAGAGATATGTTCAAGACTTCTCTGTTGATTTTAGACAGGAAAGGGACAGCTGTGGTGGATCTTGAAGTGGTGTTGCAGACAATCTTGTACCAGTCGTTGAGATAGCAATTCTTGTCGCCGATACCAAATGGGAATGGAATTGAGATTCCTCCACAGGTTTGGATACAAGAAGTTGAAGAATTTTGAGGTGGAGATGTTGCAGCAGTAGCTGATGAGCTGCTGATGATGAATAGAATTAGGGCATAGAGGATGAAGACGATGTAAGTCTCTGTCTTCTTCTTCATAATTTCCGCAACTTTTTCTTGATTTGCAAACAGTTTCATTTCAGATAAGTTTAGATTAGATGTAATGAAGAAGTCAACTCTCCATATGTCAAAATCAATATAAACTCTTTGACCAGCTAGATTTGACGAAAAGTTCGTGACTTTCCAAATTATTAAAGAAAATTAATTTAAAAAATAAATAAATAAATCTTTCAACTGCAGCAGCTTCTTCTTCGTAAAGTTTTATAGGTAATCAAAAACTTAATGACGCGTGTCAATATAAAGCCCGTCTAGCTCAGTTGGTAGAGCGCAAGGCTCTTAACCTTGTGGTCGTGGGTTCGAGCCCCACGGTGGGCGAAATTATTATTTTATTTTTTAGAATTACTAAAGGAACTATTGTGCTTTTTTTGGCAAATAATGGGCCTAGTAAATGAGCTGACCCATTAAGGTGAATATCACTATCCTAGTTTACTCTCCCTTCCCCGCTTTTAGTTTTTCTTTTACTAATGAGTAAAAAAAGCTTCGATTTTGACTTCAATGGAGGCTCAAACCCTAAATTCATAAATTCAAACAAATCACGATAAGAAAAAAAAAACGAATCTTTTTCGTCATCTTTGACTTTAGATTGATTAATCTGTTTGACTAATGGTGTAATTTGGGAGATTAAGATACTGAGACGCCGTAAGATATAAACTTTCCTCTTTTTCAACTAAGAGAAGATTCAAAGAAAAAGACACAATGCGTTCGTTAATGACTATGTCAACACAACTTCCCTCCGACGCCTCTTACAAAGCCCACTTCAGGTTTCTTGTTTCTTCTCACAAACGACCAAAATTCACAAGTAAAGAAGTAAAATTAGAAACATGAAGCGGCAGTTTCTTCTCCTTTCGTCTCTGCTTCTTCTGCTTTTTAATTCTGCTTCAAGCTCATGTCCAACACACTGTGGAAGCATCGAGATCCCATTCCCCTTTGGAATTGGGCAAGGTTGTTATCTAGACAAGTGGTACGAGGTTACATGTAACTCAACTTCTTCTTCTGCTGAGCCTGTCCCGTTTCTTCCAAAGATCAACAAGGAAGTGGTTAATATCTCTCTTCCAAGCACTTATAACAATATACGCATGTCTTATGCCTTACTTCGTATCAAAATCCCAATAACTTCCATGGGATGTTCAAATCAAGACCAAGAAGAAGCTACAACAACTCTGAATCTAACCGGTAGTCCGTTTTACATCGGTTATAGAAACAAACTCGTAGCTATTGGTTGCAACAATAAAGCTTCGTTTAC
>KE151806.1:165766-221382 GCA_000411095.1 Aethionema arabicum | reverse complement strand
TCTTCTTCTTCTTCTTCTTCTTCTTCTTCTTCTTCTTCTTCTTCTTCTTCTTCTTCTTCTTCTTCTTCTTAGCTTATACAAAACTCAACGTTGAAGAAGAAAGAAGAAGATTTGATCAAGGAACAGAGCAGAGCAGAGAAGATGATTTATGAGAAGAATAACATCTATTCCCTTTGGATTCTCTTCTCTGTCCTGCTTTTAGTGATGCTTCATTCAACAGCTCAGATAACCCCTCCCAGTTCTTGTGAATCCAAATGTGGAGAAATCGAGATTCCATACCCTTTTGGGATAGGGAAAGAATGCTATCTCAACTCCTGGTACGAAGTTAATTGTACTTCTGATAAGCTTCTATTGCTTACTGCCATCAACAGGGAAGCAATAAGCATCTCTCTTCCAACATATCGTTCTACTGCAATCCCCTCCGGGTCAATTCGTGTTAAGAACCCGATAACTTCCATGGGATGTTCCAGAAATGATTCTGAGGTGGGAGCAACGTTGAATTTAACGGATAGTCCTTTCTTCTTTGACTCTGGAAACAGAGTTATTGCCGTTGGTTGTAACACCAAGGCGTCAGTGACTAATGTCGAGCCAAAAATGGTGGGATGTGTATCGAGTTGTGCCATAAGAAACACAAGAAACAGCTCGCAACACAACCCTTTTTTCAATAACATTACTTACAATGATATAAATCGTTTTGAAGATGAAACAATGTGCAATGGTTACAGATGTTGCCAGACAATGTTACCTGGTGGGTTTTACCAGGTTCTTGGAGTTAAACTAGAAAGCAGTAATGAGAATACAACAGAGACTGAAGAGTGTAGAGTGGGTTTCTTAGCTGATGAAGGTTACTCTTTGTCAAATATAACTGACCCACAAGTGTTTCTTGATAAAGGATACTCTACGGTCACGCTAGGATGGTTCATCAGAACAGATAATCTTTCATTCGTACAATCCTTGGGCTGCAAAACAAGCCAAGAGTTCCAGTACCGTACAAACTACAATACTGGAACTTGCACATGTGATAATAGCACCGAAACAGGGGTGAGCTATGCAAGTTGTGCTTGTACTCCTGGTAACCGAGGAAATCCATATCTTTTTGAAAAGTGCACAGGTCGGTTTAGTCGTCATTCCTGTCATGTTATGAAAACATTAGCATATGAAAAAAGGTTTCATTATTTTTGTTTATATACAGATATAAATGAATGCCTAGAAAACAAAGCTGATATATGCGAGGGAGGTACTTGTGTGAATACGCCAGCAGGCTATAGATGCGAGAACAGCAAGACTGAAGATATAATTACAGGTAGATAATGGTACTTTATATATGTTTACTCTGAGCACTAGAGAAGAGTTCTTACAATGTTACCTTATCTCTCCATTTTCAGGGGTTGGTGTTGGTGCAGGAGCTTTGTTCTTTGTTGCTGCAACGTACCTGTTGAGGAAATTTGCTAGAGAGCAAAGTGTGAGCATCCAAAAGAGGAAGTTCTTTAAACGTAATGGAGGAATATTATTGACGAAACAATTGAATACAACAATAGGCAACCTGGAGAAGACACAAATCTTCACCTCCAATACATTAGGAAAAGCTACTGAGAATTTCAGTGTAAACCGTGTTCTTGGCCAAGGAGGTCAAGGAACAGTTTACAAAGGTATGCTTGTAGATGGCAGAATCGTAGCTGTAAAAAAAGCTAAAGCTGTAGATGAAGACAAGCTCCAAGAATTTATCAATGAGATGGTAATCCTCTCGCAGATTAACCATAGAAACATTGTGAAGCTTTTAGGATGTTGTCTAGAAACAGATGTTCCTGTTCTCGTTTACGAGTTTATCCCCAATGGAAACCTTTACGAGCATCTTCACGGCAACAATGAATCTGATGATCACTTGTTAGCAACTTGGGAAATGCGTCTGCGTATTGCCATGGAAATAGCTGGAGCTCTTGCATACTTACACTCCTGCACAAGTTCTCCAATTTATCACAGAGATATCAAATCAACAAACATAATGTTAGATGAGAAATATCAAGCTAAAGTGGCTGATTTCGGAACTTCAAGATCAATAACTATTGATCAAACACATTTAACAACTTTAGTTTCAGGTACTGTTGGATATGTTGATCCAGAGTATTACCAGTCAAGCCAATATACAGAAAAGAGTGATGTATACAGCTTTGGTGTTGTACTTGTGGAGCTAATCACTGGAGAAAAGCCTGTTTCATCTTCAATGTTTCAACAAAACAGGACACTAGCATCTCATTTCATGTCTGCAATGAGAGAAAACAAACTCCTTGATCTTATTGATGTTCGAATCAAAGATGATTGCAAGATGGAACAAGTGATTGCTACAGCAAATATTGCGTGGAGGTGTTTGAATTTGGAAGGGAATAAAAGACCAACCATGAGAGAAGTTTCGATGGAATTAGAGAGAATTCGTTCTTCTTCTTCTAAAGATTCAGAGAAGCGAGTCTATATGATCGAAGGTCAAGAAAACGACGATATCAGGGAAGTTAACTTGGGAGTTAAAGCATGGAATTTGGCATTTTCTAGAAATGCATCGTCTCAATACGACGACGCTTCATCTTCTTTGTTTGATGTCGAACCATTGTTCCCTCGTCGGACATGATCACGACCGATTACTGCAAATTAAGACGGTACCGGAAAATCGATCATCTCCTATGTTTCTCTAGTTTCTGCTATTAGTGTGTGTTTTTGTATAAAAGAAAAAGCTTCGATTTTGACTGCAATGGAGACTCAAATCCAAACCCTATCGAACAATAGAAAGAAAATAAGGAATCTTTATCCACGTCAAAAGTTACTGCTTAGCATTTAATCCCACATCGATAACAGAAGATTCTGTAGTATTGTCTTATGGTAATAAATTGTACCTTACTGGGCTTTTTATGGGCTTTTTATGGGCTTTTTGTGGGCTTATTAATGGGCTTTTAGAATGGGCTTTTAGAATGGGCTTTTAGAATGGGCTTTTAGAATGGGCTTTTAGAATGGGCTTTTAATTCGGGCTTCATCAGATCCATAATAATAAAACTAAAAATAAAACTATTATTATACAGTAATTACAAATTGTGTACCGATTTAATAATAGGGCACACAAGATTGACCCGACGACTCGTAAGCTTCAAACTCCCTCTTATGGCCGCAAACTAGAACGGCTTTCCTCAGTCGCCGGCGAAGCATTGAAGTCAGTTACTGAAATTCATTATACACTCCATGATTCTTCTATTTCAATTTCAATTGCAAAGTCATCAATTTCTTCCTCTTCTTCTTCATCTTCCTTTTCCTTATAAACTTCTAGATCTTCATCTCTTAAACGAATCCTATCTAGCTCACTTGAAACCTCTCTCATGTCTGGTCTATTCTTCCTTTTCATACGTAAACATTTCCTCGCTATTTTAGCAACCGCCATGATTTGTTCAATTCTAAAGCCTCCTCCTTTAATCCTATCATCAACCATCTCAAGAACTCTGTTATTCTTCATTGCTTCAATGAAATGAACCACTAATCCCTTTGTTTCATCATGCCTCGCAACAGAAATCGCTCTTTCTCCTGTTATTAGTTCAACCAAAACTACCCCAAAGCTGTAAACATCACTCTTGTCTGTGAATTGACTTGATTGGAAGTACTCTGGATCCATATATCCAATAGTACCTGCAAATAGAGTTGTTAAATGTGTTTGATCTATTGTTATTGTTCTTGATGTTCCAAAATCAGACACTTTGGCTCTGTATTTCTCATCAAGCAATATGTTTGTAGACTTGATGTCTCTGTGGTATATTGGACATGATGCAGCTGAGTGTAAGTAAGCTAGAGCTCCTGCAATGTCAACAGCAATGCGCAAACGAGCTTCCCAAGTAGTCAATTTGTAGCCATCTGATTCATCATTGCCGTGAAGATACTCGTAAAGGTTCCCATTTGGAATAAACTCGTAAACCAGAACTGGAACTTCTGCTTCCAGACAACATCCTAAAAGCTTCACGATGTTTCTATGGTTAATCTGTGAGAGAATCACTACCTCGTTGATGAACTCTTCGAGCTTGTCTTCATCTACAACTTTGGCCTTTTTGACAGCTACGATTCTACCATCTACAAGCATCCCTTTGTATACTGTTCCTTGACCTCCTTGGCCAAGAACACGGTTTACACTGAAATTCTCAGTAGCTTTCTCCAACTCTTTCGAGCTGAATATTCTCGTTTTCTCAACGTTAATGTTTGTTGAATTCACTTGTTGTTCTAACAACAATCCTCCGTTACGTTTAAAGAACTTCTTCTTCAACATGATTCTTCTTCGTCTTTTCAGAAATTTGTGTAACCAATATATCCCAAAAACTAAGATCAACACACTGAAACTTACAGTAAAACCTGCAACATAATCACCAGATCTTGATCAATAATCATCACCTGACTATTAAAAAGTTAGAATTCTCTGAAGCATACCTATGACAAGAGCTCGAGTCTTCTTGGCTTTACATCTATAACCTCCTGGAATATTAACACATATCTCTTCTCCACATCTGGGGCTACCATCAGGATACGGTTCTTGACACTCATCAATGTCTAAATACCAACACAATTAGTTTAAATTTGTGCAAAAAGCTCACAGATTATTCACAAAGGAAGATAGAAATTTGAGTGCCTAACCTTTGCATCCACCTGAAAGATATGGATTACCTCTGTAACCATTTGTACAAGCACATCTTGTATAGCTAATTTCAGTAGCTGTAACATTCTCACACTGACAATTTATTATATGACGATTAGATTCTTCAGAATGTTCATAATCTTGCCTTCTTTTGCAGCCTATGGAGCTCACAAAACCAAGATTAGTAGTCTGAATAAACCATCCCATCTCCACCGTAGTATTTCCTCTAGCATGAAACAATTGAGGATCAGTAACATTCGACAAAGAGATAGTTTCATCGGTTAAAAAAGCGACATTGCAGCCTCTTCTGGTCTTGTTTCCATCAATACTCTCAACTTTAACACCAATCAGCTGGCGAATACCTTCAGGTACACTTGCTTGGCAACATCTGAAACCAATACAATTTGTTTCTTCACGTTTGTTTCTTGCGTTACAAAACGGTTCATAGCAAGTATCTATTCCATCATAAGAGAAAGGGAAAGAAGGCAAAGTTGTTATTTTTCCGCAAGTAGACTCACATCCCACCATGTTTTGTTGAACTTCAGTAAATGAAGCTTTATTGTTGCAACCAGCAGCTACAAGTTTGTTTCTATAACCGATGTAAAACGGACTACCAGTTAGATTCAGAGTTGTTGTAGCCACTTCTTGGTCTTCACTTGAACATCCCATGGAAGTTATTGGGGTTTTGATTCGAAGTAAGCCATAAGACATACGTATATCGTTGAAATTGCTTGGAAGAGAGATATTAACCACTTCCTTGTTGATCTTTGGAAGATACGGGACAGGCTCAGCAGAAGAAGAAGCTGAGTTACATGTAACCTCGTACCACTTGTCTAGATAACAACCTTGCCCAATTCCAAAGGGAAATGGGATCTCAATGCTCCCACAATGGTTTGGACATGAGCTTAAAGCAGAATCAAACAAGAGGAGAAGCAGAGAAGAAAGGAGAAGAAACTGCCGCTTCATGGTTCTAATTTCACTTGTTAATTTGAGTTACTTTTTTCGTTTGTATCGAGAAACATGAGGTGGGTTTTGTAGGAGGCGTAGAAGAAAGCTTCTGTTGATTTAATCAACGATAATGAAAGCACTGATCTTTATCTTTGATTTTTTTATTTGTTGAAAAAAAACCAATAGAGAGAAGACAACAGAAAGAGAGAAGATGATACGGCGTCTCAAAACAGTTCTCTCAAGCACCATACATTATTATTGAAATTAAACTCCCAAAAATCACATTTTTTCTTCGTTTGTTTGAATTCATGACTTGGGTTTGACTTTTTGAGTCTCTGTTGCAATCAAAGCTTTCTCTTTCGGATGTAGAAATATGACGAAAAAAAATGGGTCCACTCCATTGGCGTGTTGACTAAAACCTTCCATTTTGAAAATACATATCAAGAATGCTCACCTTTGGGATTCGAACCCGAGACCTCAATCTAACACTGTTGAAGTGACATTGGAGGAGGATTCACTAATAAGAACACTCCAAGAATCTTCAACTCTGTCATCGTCTTCCTCATATTGAATGTTAACTTGAGAATCTCGAATCCTCTCCAATTCCATGGAGACTTCTCTCATACTTGGCCGTTTCTTTCCGTTCAAATTCAGACATCTCCTCGCAAGATTTGCTACTGCAGTGACCTGTTCCAGATTGCAATCATCTTTAATTCGAGCATCAATAATGTCCAAGAGTTTAGATTCTTTCATTGCAAGAATGAAATACGTTGCTAAAGTTCTGTTTTCTTCAGATCTTAGAAAAGAAACTGGTCTTTCTCCTGTTATGAGTTCTACAAGCACAACTCCAAAGCTATAAACATCACTCTTGTCTGTAAATTGACTTGATTGGAAGTATTCTGGATCTACATAACCGACAGTACCTGCAACTACTGTTGTGAGATGAGTATGATCAATGGCTACTGATCTTGAAGTTCCGAAATCAGACACTTTTGCTCTGTATTTCTCATCCAACATTATGTTTGTAGACTTAATATCTCTATGGTAAACTGGAAACGATGCAGCTGAATGCAGATAAGAAAGAGCTCCAGCGATATCTACAGCAATCATGTTTAATAGCTACTAATCAAAGAAACCTTTCAGGAGTTCTCTTTTTTGGACTACTTTCGACTACTACACCATGTATTCAAACAAGGTTACGTACACGACCATGATTCTTGATAGTTCCAAAAAGCTCTTAATATATCACTGTCTTAATTTATTGAACAAAGGAAGGATACTGTATTCTAACCTGAGGAATCAAACTTCTTCACGACAGTTTTCTTTTCAAAGCTGGGACCATTAGAGGATCAGTCATGTACTGAAACCTCCAAGAGCTTTCAAGAACTCTTCTTTTTTCAACCTTTAACAGCAGAAAATTATGCAAACAACATATGTCAATTTGATTCATTAAAAAGGCAGAGTTTGTACAGATAAAAGTCAGTATTTACCGACGACAAATCCATCTTTATTTTGGCTTCTCATACGAGAGTACAAGAGAGTTTAAATCCATATACTACAATATGATATGCAAGAATATTAAATTAAACCCATATACTAAAAAAAATTGATCTATATTACTTTTAGCTCTCTTAACCATTCAGTGTGCAGTGGACATGGATCAGGTTTCCCTTCAGCAATCGCCTTCTCTGACAAAGCATAAAACCAACCATTCCTCCATTTAAACTGTAGTAATCAGAAAATTAGTTCAGGCACACAGAAACATTGAAAAAGAGATATCAAGAATGGTGAAGTTTATTTATGTATACTTCTTTAACAGCAGTTGGGAAATGAGCAACAGCTCGGGCGTAAGCACTTAATCTCTCCACCATTCCCTCTTCAAAGGATAGTCCTTTTGCTGCTGCAGCAGCAGATGCAAGTTCTTGGATGAGTCTTGACACCTGAATGTACATTTAATTAGAACTATACAACGATTTTTTTAGTACCTAGAAGAAAGAGGTATAAAGGAATACTAAAGAAGCAGTTTTTGTACTTCGTCTTTGTATTCTTTCTCCACCATTCCCACACTTGCGCCTGGATGACGAGCTCCAACAAGCATAAACGAACAAATCCAAATGAGTTTCTCCAACATTTGCTTCTGAAAAGCTTCTTTGTCAAGAACCTAAGCCACATCAACAGGGGAACATAGTGTTTAGTTGCTGTTTATCCATAATAGAACAAATGTTGCTTGTTTTACCTTGCAAGAAAGACCACCAGACTCTAATCTTGCAGCGACAGATGAAGCCCATTTTCCATATGCAGCAGTTAGACCTTCTGGGTTAGTGTCAGTTTTGCCATCCACAGGACGCTCGCCGAGCTTTGACACAGCAAAATAGGCCAACACTTGGTCAGCATCACTCAGCCCTTTGCTCTCTAACCATGGCTCCATCATTCCATTTTGGAAGAACACCAAATCTTTTCAATTACACATCACAAATTAGTATACCACTTTATTATATCCCAAATATCCCATCAAATTACCAAATTTGGTTACTCTAAACCCTAAACCCCCAAACATATGACAATTAATTTCATCAGTGATTCCTGAATTTGGAGAAAGTTCTTACCTTTCCATCTAGACTGAGGAGTAGCTGCAAGAACAGCATCAAGATCATCATTACGAGTACAAACCAAAATGGGTCCTTCAACATCAACCGGAACTGTTTCCCCTCTCTTTACCAGCAAATCCTCACCATTATCCATTTCCTTCAACGCCGTCCCCACCCGTCCACCACCCACAATCACAGCAGGAGCCACCTTTGTAACGGTGGCAACAGAGGTGGCCATAGCCACTGGAACAGCGAATCTCACCCTAGAAACTGAGGGTTTAAGAGATTCAGAGCGACGGAGAAGAGAGAAACGAGCCGAATTGGCGCAAGAGAGAGCAGACAGTGAACTGCTCGCCTTAGCCATGGCGATGACGATGATGATGATGGATTTGATGGGCTTGGAGACAATATTGTGGCCTCTAATGATTTGGACTATTTAGAACAGTGATGGTTTAATAACCACTCAATGTTTGCGGCTCTAAGCTTACCAGACTTTCGATGACGTATCACACTAAAAACGACATGAAATTGCATCACATATATTTCGAACTCCATTCCCGCATTAATAGAAAAAGACAATGAAAAATCAAAAATCTTCACTATTGTTAGTGACCGTTGTTTTAGGAAAAAGAGAAAAAAAGAAACACAAAGATCGAAAACAATCTCTTCTTTGATTAGACAAGAAAAAGAAAGTCTTTCTTTGGTTTTGCACTAGCGCAGTTCCCCATGGCTATTCAAATTCAAATTTCTCTTTAAACTGTTCGATTACGGGTCTTTTAAAACCATTTCTCTATTGTAATTTGCCAGGTCAAACCTAATTCCATGTACCCACCACCATTGTCAACATTTTCAAAACTCATATAAAGACCAAGCAGAACGTAAACTACTCTGTCCTTATAAAGCTCGAAACTTGAAAGCAACCCAAAAGGGAAACATGGCTGGTTCGAAGAAAGAGAACGGTTTGTTGGAGGAAAATAAGGAAAACGTGGCTATATTCTCAAAATCTGGCTCTGTTAAAGCTGGCAATAAGGAGAATGTCTCGCCGGAAAACAGCTTGACGTCTGTGGAAACTAAGAAACAAGACGGAGCTTTGAAGTCTCAGTCGATGAAGGCCAATTCTGGATTTCCCACAGAGGTTACGAATTTCAAGTCTTTTTCAACAGGTCGAACGGCTCTGAAGCAGACATCACTACAGGTGTGTATGCAGATGAACAATGAAGTTGACAAAGGTAGTTTCGGAATGAAAACATGGAATAGTGTTGATTCTGAGCATTCAAGTTCGCTAAAAGTCTGGGAATTTTCTGATTCCGAAGCTGCCCCTGCTTCCTCTTGGTCTACATTGCCCAACAGGTAACCAACACTATATATAAACATAGAAAGATTGATCTATAAGTATAAACCAATGACCAAATTGTTGAACAGGGCATTGTTGTGCAAGACACTACCTTTGGACGTGGGTAGATGCACTTGTGTCATTGTGAAAGAGCAATCACCTGAAGGGTTACGCGGTGGATCTTTATATGCACTTTATACACATGTAAGTACACAAGTATAATATGCTGTTTTGGAGATGCAGTAATATCAAAGTTTCTGATAGCTTTAAGTGGTGGATGATATCTCAGGAAGGACGAGGGCGAAAAGACCGGAAGCTAGCAGTGGCTTACCACAGGCGACGTAATGGGAAGTCTGTGTTTAGGGTGGCACAGAATGTTAAGGGATTATTGTGCAGTTCGGATGAGAGTTATGTTGGTTCCATGACAGCTAATCTCATGGGTTCCAAGTACTACATTTGGGATCAGGTACTTGTCTGATTATTGGCACCCTGTAGACTTCAATCTTTGTGGTTGAAACTCAATCTGACTGTTTCTGGTCTTTTATTTTCCATTGCAGGTAGTTCGAGTTGTTTCTGTAGGTAAAACGTTGAAGCCGCTTCTTTCAGTAGTAACGTAAGCTTTGAGGTTTTTGAGTTTTGTGTCTTTGCCTCTCCATAGTTTGGTCTGCTTATGTCTGTTGTGCTTATGCAGATTCACACCCACCATAGCAACTTGGACAGGGAGCTACAGAAGAATGAGAGCTTTTATACCAAAGCAGCAGCCAATTCAGAAGAACACCAATAAGCAGGTAATGCAATTCATCTTGAACTTATCTCCATCAATCTTGCTTTACGGAAACAAGGTGCTTAATCCTGTCATATAGGTCCAACAAGTCAGTAAACTGCCGCCTGATTGGCTTGAAAATAAGGAAAAAGTTCAGAAACTGGGCTCAAGGATACCACATTACAACAATGTAAGTCTCACCAGACTTCTTCTCAGTATCACATTGTGAGTTTTTGAAGCTTGAATTCATTTGTCTTTCCCTTTCTTTAGATCACCAAACAGCATGAGTTAGACTTCAGAGACAGAGGAAGAACAGGACTGAGAATACAAAGCTCAGTGAAGAACTTTCAGCTGACACTAACGGTGCATTTCCACAACATTTTGCCCTGTATCAATAACAAATCTCCAGAATCTAAACAGTTCATGTGATTTTGCATATATAGGAGAATTCTAGGCAGACTATTCTTCAGATGGGAAGGATTGAAAGAGCAAAATATGTAATTGATTTTAGGTACAAGCTCAAGCTCCTAACCTAAGGATTAAGGCTATAGAGTTCAATTAATTGCTACATCTCCTAACCTTTGTACTTACCTCTCTGCAGGTACCCTTTATCTGGTTATCAAGCATTCTGCATTTGCTTGGCTTCCATTGATTCCAAGCTTTGTTGTACTGTTTGATCAATAAAACTTAGCGTGTGTTCAACCTCTGAACACTCTCCAAAGCTCATCATCATCTGTATTTCTTTGTGCTTATGTCTAATCAATGCTGAAAATGGTCTCAACCTTTTCAATCTGAGTTTACAGCTTACTCAAATCTAACTCATCCAAGAAGGAAATTGAAACTTGAAAGTGTTTAAAATTGAAACTTTATTACAGAAATTCTCACAAGAAAGAATAATTGATGTTTAAATGTTTGATCACAAGGCAAGATTTTGAGAACAATACTAAAACAAAACTTAACCATATCCCTTTCTAATTTCCCAAACATTCAGCAATTATTAAACTCGTTGTAGAAATGCGGCGATATAAAAGAATCTAAACCACCGAAAATAACGTCTTCCTCCATAGTTAACTTGCCTGAATCTTGACACCCAAAATACGTCTGGATATCTTCCGGGAAGCTCCGGCGAAGCGGAACAATCTCCGGTGGCGTCGATGGTCCAATTACTTCCTCTGTTTTCGAAGTTAACAGTAAAAACTTTGTTTTCTGATCATCATTGTCGTCTGACGAGGTATGACCCTGTGATAATTCCACCTCGAGATTAGGGTTTATAAACGGATTGGGATCAGTATCTGGATTCTCCGGGAGATGATTCGTAACGCCGTTAGGGTTATCCGGCGGCGGATACTTGAGATAACGGCTAATATCGAAGTTAGTAACGGCGTTATGTCCACGGTACTCTATTGCTGCGATATCATAAGCTATAGCCGCTTCTTCTTGTGTAGCTACAAATAAAAAGTTATAAAATGTCATAAAATAAAACATTGAGGACCTTAAAACAATTTATGGAAATTACATATCCGTTTATTTATCATTACATTTTAATCCCAAACTATACTGTATTTTCCTTATAATATATGTAACATTTAAACGAGTGATAAATAATGGTTGTACTTTTTCCGTTGAAAATGGGACAGTATGGAAAACGTATAATTAATAACGGAATTAAATTGGCCAGTAAAATCGGATGAGCAACTTATAACATTAAGAGTATATAATATAAGAAAAATAAAACTATATAATAAATTAAATAGCTTGACTTAAGTGGTTGGGTTTGGTGATCTATTCCCCAACCAACACAAGATCTGATTACGCGCATATCAAAATATCAAACCCCTTTCAAATTTTATATTCTCATTTATTTCTAATAATAATTTGACCCAAAAAATGATTTAAGAAAATTATTTAAAACGTTAGTTAGTTGTTTAATTATTTTAATTATAAAGTAAAGTGGTGTGGTTGCTATAAATGGAAAAAATGCATGAAGAAGAAAGTAATTTATATATTTAAATATAAAAAAACTATACTATAAATAGAAAAAATAAATTACCATAAGTTCCGAGATATAGATATTTGTTGCCAAAAACTCTTCCAATTCTAGCTTCCCATCTCCCATTATGATGATGCCTGAAAAATCAATGATCAACTTATTAATTATTATTTAAATATTGCTACTAAAATTCTTAAGTATTTATTTTATATAGTATATAATTTTGATTTACTTTGCGACGCCTCTGAATTTTGATACACCACGTGAGAAGCCACTGCTTTTTCTGCATATACAAAAAGGTGTAAATTTATCAATCTTTATTCTATATAGAGAAAAGGACAATTAGTTAATTAATTACTAATCATTTAATAAATGAAAATAATAAATATAAGTATTACCTTCTCAAAGAGCCAATATATTCTTCTTTGGACTGATTTTCCATTTCTTTAATGTCTTCTTCATAAGTAGACAACTAAAAATAAAACACCAAAAAAAGAAAGAAATAAAATAAATAAATAATTACAAGTAGAAGAAGATAGATTCTTTTGCTTAATTTGTTTATTGTAGTGATAAAGAAGTTGAAAAAAGACTGTGACTTAAACAAAGATCATGCATGTGATGAGGTAATTAAATTAATAATTATGAATAATTAAATAAATAATTAAACTTGATTTGGAGAAAATAAAATTACAGGGAAATTCAAGATGGTGTCTCCACCCCAATACTTCAATGCTGCTAAGTCGTAAGCACGTGCTGCTGCTTCTTCTTCGTCATATGCCCCTAAATCCAAAACCATATTATATATTAAACACATTAGTTTAAAATTTAATTATCTTTCTAATTTGCATAATATATATGTCTGTACAATCATGTTAAAATGTTTTTATAGTTATATGTTTGTAAGAGATACCTAGTTTTTTTTTTGTTGATCACTTATTTATAAAAAATATTATGTGACGTTATTTGAAAGAGTCAAATCCTATATATAGGAATATAAATTTAAACGCTATAAAATAAAAAAATAAATTTGAAGAGATTAATTTATTTAGTGGTTTATCTCTTGATGTCATATAAGCTTTTTTTGGACCCACAAAGTATAAACTTTTATAAAGAAAGTTAATAAAATATATTAATTTGATAATAAAGTGTAAATGTCTACCTATTTAGGAGAACATAAAGAAAACTCCATATGAAAAATGTTAAAATCCAAAAAAAAAAAACTCACCTAAATATACTGCACGTGATGAGTCAGCCATTATTCCGATCACCAGAATAAAACAAAAGTAAAATAAATTAATTTCATTAATTTAAATTCAAATTAAGAACAGTAACGACGAAGCTCATTCACCGGTAAAATCGGAGCTCCGAATTTATCGGGTAATATCAAAACGACATCACTTTACCTTGTCTTCCTTTTTTGCTCTGTGTTTCGTTCCAGCTATTTTTATCCCACAAATGCGCTTCATATCTTCCCGTCCATCTATGCCTACACAATTTTTAATTAATTAATTGATTAAATTATTAAATTGAATTGGTAATACGATGTCGTTTTTTAACAGAGTGAGGTTGTTACCTGGTGACGCCTCTATAAGCGGAGCTGCGTTGAGGAGGAGCGTCTCGCGGTTGCGATCGCCGTTTGCGTTTGCCTTTACTAATGACTACGGACGCTGATTCGCCAGATTCGTTATCCAAAACGGGCGTTTTCTTGCTTCGCCGTGAAATCGTTTCCATTGCCGGCGGCGATGATTAGAAAAAAAAACAAAGTGGTTAAAATGGGAAAAGAGTTTGTTTTTTTTTTTATAAGGAGAGAGTATAATGAGAAATGGGATGAGTATTTAAATTAAAATTTACGTTATTATTTTATTTTTGATTTAAAAATAAAAATTTGTAGCTAAGGCCCTCTTTATACTTGGGTTAATTAGGTTTATCATTAAATTAATTTTCGTAATCTTACTCAAAACCATTTGAGTCTGATAAAGTGATTAGTAATCTTAATAAATTAATTATTAAAGATAGCAAATAGGGAATTGCCACGTGGACTTTTAAATCCGCTTTAGCCAAAAATATTGGAGAAGGTAGGCAAGCAAAAATCGTAGCTCCATCAATTTCATTTTCTCTATTTCTTGGTTTATCTACTTCTTGGTCGGTCGTGCCATACTAAAGAACAACCCCATTGTTATTATAATTACAATAATTCATTTTAAAAAATATATATTTCACAATTAATCCCGATAATTTTATATATTTGGATTTCAAAAAGGAAAAAAAGTATATATATATATATATATAATACACTTTTTCAGATGATTTTCTAATAAGACTAGATGTTTATTTATATAAGCAAATAAAATATATTTATGATTAAAATGTTATAATTTAATGTATTCAACTGCCCCCTAAAACGGGAAGAAATGTCAAACAAATATGGTAAAATTTGTATTGAAGAGTCCAATCTAAAACAGCGCACATGAGATTTTGAGTGTTGAATAAGACAATTAATTTAACAATTTAATAAATCATATCCATATTTAACGACTATAAGTGCAATATCTTGTAAAACATATCATACATCTCAGTAGAATATATGAATACACAATTTAATAGATACAACTATAATTTTTGTATCAATTTTTTTTTTATCAATCATAAAATATATAATATCATAATTTGACATTCTTATATTAAAAAATTAGTAATATCCATTCTTATACTTATATATTGATTCAATGTTATTTTTTTGGTATAATTTACACTGATTTCTAACCCTTTGTATAATTTTTTCTTTTTGTATTGAATTTAAGGAGACACGCAAGCAAATGGTCACCATTTCGGGTGTGCCATCTTTTCACGGCATGAGCCAATGATTATCTGCCACGTGGTATAACGGAGTACAGTTTTACTACGTGTACAACACTTGCTATGTTATCATTTACGTTGTTGGGCCGAATAATACAATGTTCACTAAATTCGATTTAACGAACTAAAGTATAATTATATACATAACCTTTTTTTTTTTTTTTATAATTTGTATAGATACTGGGCTAAGCTTGGGTTTTGGTCAAATATAAACGGGTCAAGGGAAATATCTGTAGAGATACATGACTTTACAGATCCAAGAACAATCCCTGTGTAGCTTTTTGTCCACAAAGAGAAGAAACAAAAGAATCTAAGCTAGCTTCAAGCTCTTGTGTTTCCTGAGAGAAACCATGAAAGCTAAAGACACAACTTCTCCAAAAACGTAGCCTCCTAGAGCCCCATAGCATACACTTATAGGCCACTCCTGTTTAGAAACAAAATTTAAGAGTTAAGTAAGTTCATGAGCATGAACAGAAGTAAGCTCTTGGATTTGGATGCATTGGGACATAAGTGTGTATATATATACCTGCCAAGGCCTTTCCCAGTCGAGGGGCATAGGCCAAGCTCCAAACCATCCTCCAATTATAGCTCCATATGCAGGAATGCAGATCATGTATTCTACATTTCCACTTGGTCTACATGAAGCAACAAGAGGGATTAGCTACATCAGCTTATTTCATTGAAGCGATTTTACAACATAAGTGTAAGTTACATAACTTACTTCATTGAAGCAAATACACGATGAATATCAGTCCACGATGCACCAAAAACCGTAGTTGCTGGTACAAACTATGAAAAGCAGAAGAAATTAAAGACAATCAAATGTCTGTTTCAATCTACAGCTAATACTTAACGAATCATGTTAACGTTAATATCTCCAAGTCATAGGAGATGCAGGTGAAAGCTTACCGTGAAAACTGACATTAGCAAAGACCAATGGATTGTTTTCGGTAGATATCTGCATTAGAGAGAGATAATGTTCCTGTCATTACGAAGCCTCATTTGTGATCATAACGACTGAAAAGTAAAGCCCATAAACAAAATAAAAAGGTTCACACGATTTAGAATTAAGCTATAGGTGGAGAACATACTGCATTCCAATGGGTGCACCCAAAGCAATTGCTCCCAAAGCATTTATCAGAGCCCCTATTCCACAACCAAAATGTAGACTTAGAGAACTCGTTTTCAAGGATATTCTAGCAGATTTAAAGCCATCAAGAGTATGAAGAAAGCATCAGAAGCTAATACATATCGGTAACTTGGAAATCAGAGAGGTCATTCATGTGATCAGATCTGGCTAAGTAACTTGATTTCCGTGTGAATTCTGAGCAAATCAGCTGCTTATGTTCTTGTATTGCACAAAATGAAGAAGTAACTATAATAACACTAACCGGAAATTAGTCCTAAAATGCTTCTTCCAATAGCTCTAGAGTACTGAAAAGCAATGAGGGAAACCAATTAGAGATCTGAGCTTACGGAAACCATCTAAAGTAACTGTAATTTGCAAGCTTTTGCTCCTTTTGCCGATTCCATTAACAATCAAACACAAAAAATCAGGTAAAGCTGGAAAGTCAGCTCCTTTTTTCCCTTAATCTCAAATAAAGTTCACATGAATGAGAAAATAAACTACACTAACCGAGCATTTCTCTGGATTTCGTCTGAACCAACTGTAGATGATTACCATAACCGGAAACTCAATAACCTGAAAATGAGGATCAAAACAGGGGTTAATCAATTATACTATCGAAGTTAAACCCTATACGAATCAAGAATAGCCAACAAGACGAGGAATATTGTACCCAGAGGAGGCACAAAGTGCGAGATGGATCAGATACAATATCGACGGAATATACATTACGGGCCACCCAGAATCCGACGGCCAGAAACAATCCAGAAACCAAATAAACGAAAGTAGCTCCCAGAGCTGATATCGAACCATCCTTCGACACGCCAATGGAGGTTTCTGGCTTCTTCTTCTTCTTCGCCTCTTTCATGGTCTCTTCAGACCAAGTTCTGGAATCAAAAACGAAATGGTAACAAACCCAATTGAAGTTGTTACCATTAATTTGAATATAAATATTAGAAATTTTGGAATTAAGAACCTATTTGGATTTGTTAAGTCCAATGGTGTAACTCCAAATAGGGTTTTTAACAACAGATAAAATTTATTAAAAATAATAATATGCTAAATATAATACATTTTGTTAAAATTTATAAACATTTTACAGCTTAATTTCATAAAATTTTAAAGATACAAAACATAAAAACATATAAAAAACAAATGTACAAATTAATAACCACATCATGAATTTCACAACGTTATTTAATCGCTAATTTCCAAAACTTTTTCATATAAAAAGTTGAACGACAACAAAGCTAGTGATCCTATGGTAAGCAACAGAATGCCTCCTATGGTAATGCTAGTGATCACCACCTACCAAAACATCAAAATCTTCAAATTTAAGTAGAAACAACGAAGCTGATCTTTCACTTTATGTGAATATAGAACTTTGTAGAAACAAATGTGTATTGCATTTTCTTGTAGATACAAAAAGTGTTTAAGAAAATGTTGTGCAATCAGAAGAGCTTTCACTTTACTCTTCCATGAAAGTCCACCCAAAAAAATACTAAATCTTTAGAACATATCAATCACAAAGATCCAAAAAGGTTAAAATTGATCATAAAATTGGCGCCAATGGACTGAATTCTGAAGAACAGATATAGGAAACTCAGAGATTTGGTATATGTTAGCTTGCTTTTATCCACAATGAAGCTTAATTGATCTATGAAAGCCTTGTGTTCAAGATTTTTTACAAGCAAACAATGGTTTAAGTAGTACAAAAAAGATTTGAAAAATCACTTGTGTGATCACTTTTCAGTGTGGTATCGCAATACACTACTATATTCACATCATTGCAACAAAAGATTTCGATCAAATTACCAAATGAACACACTAATTTCTGATAACTCATAAGTGATACCATAAAGTATGTAGAACAAAACATCACACATGAAGAACTTCAACACATTAAGCCTAATCTGGATTTAGAGACTCCAAGATTTGGACAAGTAAAGGATAACACACAAGGTCCTTTGATTCCTTAAGATGATGTTTTATGCTCTAACTAAATGCATAACCCAGCAAACTTTAACATCTCCTTATTTCTCTGATTTTAAGACTAGGGTTTAAAGAAACAAACTCCAATCATCAAACAATACACAAGAATTCTAGAAAAAAACTGAATAATCAAAGCATGAAACTTAAAAGATGTAATTTTAGGGGGGGAAAGGGGAATTTACAAGTGAAATTAGAATACCCAAGACTTAATTTCGTCACTCCAAATGAAGATGAACCGTAACTAACACCGTGACCATAAACATCATCACTATCACGATCATCGTCGCCTCGCCGTCATAGTCATCAGAATCAATATACAAAATCTCCGGCGGAGGCACACATAGAGAGATTGAGATAGAAAGAGAAAGGAAAAGGAGGAGATGATTGTCACAGAGTATGAAACTAGAGAGAAAGAGATCGATTCACAATTGAAATCGACAGAGCGAAAAAGGAAAAAAAAAAACGTCACAGGTTCTTAGGGGATCTTTTTTTTTTTTCCTTATTCTTAGGCGATCTATAACCTCTAGTTCGAGAAGCGGTTCTGAGGTAATTACAAATTGTTTATTTAATTTTATATAATTTAAATCTAAAATCTCCTACCTAAACTCATCCATGGAGATGTTTTAATGGGCCTCATTTAAAACCTTAATGGGCCGGTGAATAACTTGCAGGCGGTGGCGGGGGATAAATACCGGCGAATCTAGAATTATCTGGTACTTACATGCGGCTTCTCTCCATCTTTCTACGTCTCCGTAGGTTGTTCCACGGGTTTTCTCTGGAAATGTCGCGTTTATCTCATCCGAATCGTATATATAGGTGCTTCCATCGATTTCAATTCTTCATCAAGCAGATAAACAACAAATTTAAGAAATCGAAAAGCAGAGTTTTGATTCAGCGATATCACCGATTGAAATTTCAAGTACTGAAGAGTATTTCTTGCAACGATGGCGGCGAAAGTTGATAAGGCTATTGGTATCGATCTCGGAACTACATACAGCTGTGTTGGGGTATGGATGAATGATCGTGTGGAGATAATCCCTAATGACCAGGGAAACCGTACGACGCCGTCGTATGTCGCATTCACCGATACCGAGCGGTTAATCGGTGATGCAGCTAAGAATCAAGTGGCGTTGAACCCTCAGAACACTGTCTTCGATGCAAAACGTCTCATCGGTCGGAGATTCTCTGATTCTTCTGTACAGAGCGATATGAAGCACTGGCCGTTCAAAGTTGTTTCCGGTCCAGGAGACAAACCGATGATAGTCGTCTCGTACAAGGGCGAGGAGAAGCAGTTTTCTCCAGAGGAGATATCTTCTATGGTGCTAGTCAAGATGAAGGAGGTAGCTGAGGCCTTCCTTGGTCATCCAGTCAAAAACGCCGTCGTAACGGTGCCGGCATACTTCAACGACTCCCAGAGACAAGCTACAAAGGACGCTGGGTCTATATCTGGACTTAACGTTTTGCGGATAATCAACGAGCCGACTGCGGCGGCTATAGCATATGGTCTGGACAAGAAGGGAACTACGACTGGTGAGAAGAACATTTTGATCTTCGATCTTGGTGGTGGAACATTTGATGTTTCTTTGTTGACGATTGAAGAAGGTGTCTTTGAAGTGAAAGCTACCGCCGGAGACACTCACCTTGGCGGTGAAGATTTTGATAACAGACTTGTTAACCATTTCGTTTCGGAGTTCAAGAGGAAACACAAGAAGGATATTAGTGGGAATGCGAGGGCACTTCGGAGGTTGAGGACAGCGTGTGAGAGAGCAAAGAGAACACTTTCATCCACGGCTCAGACGACCATTGAGATCGATTCTTTGCACGAAGGTGTTGACTTCTATTCGACGATTACACGTGCGAGGTTTGAGGAGATGAACATGGATCTGTTCAGGAAGTGTATGGATCCAGTGGAGAAAGTCCTTAGAGATTCAAAGATCGATAAGAGCCGTGTGCATGAGGTTGTTCTGGTTGGAGGATCGACTAGGATTCCCAAAATTCAACAGCTTTTGCAAGACTTCTTTAACGGGAAGGAGCTTTGCAAAAGCATAAACCCTGATGAAGCCGTTGCCTATGGGGCTGCTGTCCAGGCTGCGATCCTTACCGGTGAAGGAAGCGACAAGGTTCAAGATTTGTTGCTTCTTGATGTTGCGCCTCTAAGCCTTGGACTTGAAACAGCCGGTGGGGTGATGACTGTGTTAATTCCTCGGAACACCACAGTGCCTTGCAAGAAGGAGCAAGTTTTCTCGACTTACTCAGACAACCAGCCAGGCGTTCTGATCCAAGTCTATGAGGGAGAGCGTGCTAGGACCAAAGATAACAACCTTCTCGGAACGTTTGAGCTCAAGGGCATTCCTCCTGCACCACGTGGAGTTCCTCAAATCAACGTTTGCTTCGATATTGATGCGAACGGGATCCTGAACGTGTCAGCTGAGGACAAGACCGCTGGTGTCAAGAACCAGATCACAATCACGAACGACAAAGGTAGATTAAGTAAAGAAGAGATAGAGAAGATGGTTCAAGATGCTGAGAAGTACAAGGCAGAGGATGAACAAGTGAAAAAGAAAGTTGAGGCCAAGAACTCGCTAGAGAACTATGCTTACAACATGAGAAACACTGTCAAGGATGAGAAACTTGCACAGAAGCTAGACCAGGCTGATAAACAGAAGATCGAGAAGGCGATTGATGAAACAATAGAATGGATTGAAGGAAACCAACTAGCGGAAGTTGATGAGTTCGAGTATAAGCTGAAGGAATTAGAGGGTATATGTAACCCAATCATCTCAAAGATGTATCAGGGTGCTGCTGGTGCTGGAGTTCCTAATGGAGGTATGCCAACAGATGGTGGCTCAGGTGGTTCCGGTGGTGCTGGAGGTCCAAAGATCGAAGAGGTCGATTAAAGCGTGTAAAAGAGTGCAAGTGTGGCGGTTTTCATTGGTTATTCTTTCTTAACATTGTGTAAAAGTTTAAAGAGTGTTTTGCTCGTATGTGCTGCTGCTAAAACCAATGAAAGTAATATAGTTGTATGTTTTACATATTGTAGTTGTTTTGAGTAATAAAAATGAGTAATTTGTTTTCCTGAAAATGCTATTATTGTCACTGGTCTCAGACACTATTCTCCATGAAGATATAGTCTGTCTTTAATTTTGTTGCAGAGACGCAAGTCTTCAGCTAGGTACTGTGTATATATCTATTAAATAATGGTGAATTTTCTTTGCTTGTGGAATCTGACTAGTGACTAGATACAAGTTTGTCTCCTGAACAAGCAAAGACAGAATCTTTTGATTTTTGGAGTGTCAGAAAGAAAAGCATCTCGGAACATGTTCTGGATTAATCCCAAACACACACATGTCTAATATATATATACACACACTTTTAGCTTTAAGGACCCATACCAACAATGGAGAAAAGATCAATTACATTGTTCTTCCTCTTCCTCTTCTTTCTCAGCTTCTTCACCTCGTCGAAGTCCCAGAAACTTAGTCCGTCGACAAGCTTACTCGACCAGGAGCAAACCCATACACATGGTGCTCTGTTTTACACATCTTTTGTTGTTTCTGTTATGTCAATGACCATTTACCAGAGATGTTAACAGTCATTGTCTTGTGTGTTGTTCTTGTGGCAGATGTTACAATCAAAGACGTTAATACACAAGAAGATACAAGCATCGATATATTCCGAGCAGGACGAGGACAATCAGCTCGAGGAGTTACAGGTGGGAAAGGAGGCAGAGGCCGGAAACCAGCTCCTAAACGTAACGCCGCCATAGGCCACCGGCCAAAACTGTTATTCTCCGCCGTCTTCATTCTTTTCAACACCTTTATAATGCTTTCTTCTTTAGTTTCTTTCAATATCTCATGATGTAATGTTGTGCCTAAAATTATATTGAACACGAGCAAATTTTAAAAGTTATTTCAAGTTGAAAACTTTTGGATTCAGCGTTATTATAACACATCAACTAAATGTGCAAGTTTGATTTTTAGATTTTTATTTTTCCTCTACAATATTCTTCTATAATATACCTGTATATTTTTTTCTTTTTAGCCAATAATATCTCTGCATATATGTACATAGTTTTGATGCAAATATATTACTTCATATGGTTCGTTTTTTTGGTTTTTTAAAAAGGAAAAGAAGAGACATAACGCAAAATTTACAGGGCGACCAAACATAATCGTGTCTCCCTTGTGCAACTTTTTTGACAAAGATCATTAACATCTTCTTATCGGCTTTTACCTCGTGGCACGTGACGTGCTCTAAGTATGACGAAATCTCTTGCAAAAGAAGAAGAAGGACGAATCTTAGTCCATCAGGAATGCTCCGCTGCAGTACCTGATAGATAAGAGTGATAGAACCAAATCATTTTTTATTTTTGGTTTTGAGTTGTGGCTCAAAAGTTGTGGAATTTGTTGTAAGAGATAAAAGTATTTGTTAAGTAGCAACTTGTTTACCTGTTGCTGAATCTTCCAACAGCTTCTGTGGCGTCGAGAAGGGTTTCGCTGGCTTTCTCTAAAGCTATGTAAAGCTCTTTACCTCTGGTCACGCGGGCAATCACCCACGCGTTGTTTTTAGCTCTCACGCATATTTCCATGTCTTTCTCCTCTCTCCTCTTCTCACATGTCGCACGCCTCTTTTCTAAATCCACTTCTTCTCTCAGCTTCTTCAGGGCAAGTAGAGACTCCTGCGTTTCCAGTGTAAGCCAGTTAGTTTTTATCAGGTTTGAAAGTATATCATGATGTGAAAAAAGCTTACTTTTGCAAGAGTTGCCACTTTTCCTGACGGAGAAGCTCTGGATACTTCCATGTCATTATCAACTACCAAGTAACGATAACCCTTAACATGGTAAGCATTCTCACCACCCCACCCTGATGAAATCTTCTCTTCAACTTTTATAATTCTCAGTGATGCCTGTAAGAGATTTATTGAGGGTATTAGCTGACACACAGAAAAAAGGATATAAATGCAGAAATATCAATGGTCCGTGTGCTAACATCTTCAAAGACTTGCTGCTTCACTGCTGAGATACTCAGCTCTCCATTGAGAATGGAAGTTGTAGGCACAAGAAGAAGTAATGTAAGACTTTTATACTGATAAGTCAGGAGATGCACTCTTTCTTGTGTCTGCTGAAGCCAGATTGTTGGGTTGACAGTATCAGGTGAACCATCAGGCTCTAGACCCCAAATATCAGTTGCAAGAAAACCATCTTTCCCTTTTGACCACTTATTAGGCTGCAGTGGCCTTATCACATTATACGTGTTATTACCATTTCCAGAAGGTAGAACACCAAGGGGAGCCGAAGTAGATCTTGGAGATATTTCAGATGAACCAGACCCGTTACGTAGATATGACCAAGAACTTGCGCCAGAGGATAGCACATTTGAGGTCAACCTCATAACAGCAAATGTAAATATGTTGAGGGTATCATCCTGGAAAAAAGAGGGATTCCATAGTAGAAGTCGTTAGTAACTGTACAGTGAGCGACACTTGCTTTAACATCTATTTACTGATGCGAACTATGACAGACCATGGCAAGGCAAGAATCGTGTTTATACGACATTCTTGGCTAATGGTAATGCATGTGAGAAATGAAAACATACAGCTGAAAGAGTTGTTGAAACCAGTAGATCTTGAAATAAGATCACGGAATGGCATCGGGGTCTCCCAGCACATGACTCTAGTACTTGAACAAGAGACTGTACATCCATATATATATTCGTCAAATACCAAAATATAAGTGTGTAATAGTACAATAGATTTGGAGAAACAAACCTGAACTTCCAGTGCCGTGTCCCTTGGTAAAGTAATCACCTGAATAGTTCCACGCTCTCTCAAAGAATCACGGAAAGATGGTAACTGAAGTTTCTTCCCCACTAAAAAATCTGCCCGAAAGAGAAAACTTTGCATAAGCTATTACACATAGCCAACTTGAGGATTATGCTTTGTGCACAAATCCAAAGCAAGGCAACTTCAGCTTTTACCACAGCAGCAGTCTTCCAAGAGAGACCGCTTTTGATATGCTGGCAATTAGTGACATAAAATGTATTGAAGCTGGGAGATAATGGAAAATTTGTGAGCTAGATTTGGTGGGAATCTCGTACCACTAAAATAATCTGTGATGAATGGATACAACTGAGATTGGGTAAGCCCTCCTGTAGGTTCTTTTTCGAGTAATGCTCTGATTGATCCGTGAAACATCACAAAGAGGGAGTGAACTTCCTTCAGCACCATCCGCAATGCATCAACTCTCCAAATTGCTCCTGTCTCCTTATTTTTCTCCACAACCTGCCAATGCTTAGCTCAGATGTCTTTTTTCATCGACATAACCACCTTATAAGAAAGAATGTCTACTAGTAATCTCTGCAAGACTACATCCACCGCAACCTTAATTTCCTCTTATAGAATATGTCTATATGAAGTAAAACTTCGATGACTTACCATCACCATCCAGATATCAGGTTCAGCCTCGTAGAAGACATGGGAATGCCTTTCTGCTTCGATTACCTCACAAGCTGCATCCGGAGAGAAAAGTCTGCATTAAATTTCACAACATGCCTCAGATAAGAGCAAGGTTCACATATAGCGTTGGATAATGAGCTTGATCTTTCTGACTCTGATTGACTTCATCCAACAAATCACAGATGCAACAAGAACACCGGCAACGAAGAACACAACTCCCACTAAAATGAAAAATCACTAGAAGCTGACCTCGTAAAGGTAATGAGTCCTTCGCTAAGTCCGATAACCGATAACTGCGCCGAGAAGGATAACTCAGCAGGATAAAAGAACAGAATCTTGTCTAACTCTTGTCCTTCGGTTTGGCCTCTCCTCAAGTCAAAGACACAAACTCGAAGGCTTTCACCACCAGAGCTCATGGACGCCATTCTCCAAGCTTCTACGAGTTCATAAACCCCTAACCTACAACGAAATGTACACGTGAGAAATGAAGCACTTTTACAAGTGTTTATTTCTAATATTATACTTTGAACTTCAAAATCCGTGACAAATTAAAGATTTCAATGGCGCATTGATGCCGTAGAGGTGTGATTCAACTACCACACAAATCGGACAAATTTTCCTAAGACAACTCACCAAAGAACTCTATAAATCGATAAAAGTGGATTAAAATTGAGTGCTAAGATTGAGAAATCGCATTATCCATAAAAAAAAACAGGAAACTAAGAAATTATACAACCTTGAGAATGTGATCAAAGAGCGAGGTCAGAGCACTGATCAATCTTCGAGCATTGCAAGATTTCAACAATCGGAACCAGAATCACGAAGAGGAAAGTCAACTTCAATTTATCGGAACAGCAGAAGAAGAATTATGCGAAATTTGGGAGGGTTTGCGAATGGATGAATGAAAGAGAGAGAGCAGGTGGAGAGCGAACCGCCACAAGAAAACCGGGTCGGGTCATATCTTATACGGGTCGTACCCTTACTTCGAGATTCTCCTCGGCTTACGTTAGCACTTAGCACTGTCTCTTCTATTATCCCAAAACGTGTATTATGAGAAGCTTAATTAATGCAAGATTGCGTTAATGACAGCTTAATTAAAGCATAAGTAATCATTTGACTATAATAGAAGTTAGTGATAAACCGGAAAATTAGAGATTAAACCGAACGTAAATTAGTTATAGTCGGTTAACATTCCGGTTTTATACAAAAGAAGAGAAGAGGGCACTTCGTAGTCACTCTGACTCTGCGAGTCGCGACTACACACAAAAGCTTTGCGTGAGTGCTTGTCGTATCTATCGCTTGATTGTGTTCTTCAGAGATATTGGAGAGAAAACGATATCCGACGAGCCCATTCCAATTAACTTCGGAATTTCTAAGATGCTTCGATCGATCTGTTCGATTCTAGAGTGAAAGAGCTTCCTTTCTTCGCCTGATGAATCTCTATTTCGCGTTTTTATTGGATTTGGCTCAGCTTGAGTGATGATATCAATCTCCTTACAGGAGGTAACCTTTTTTCTGTGAATTCAAGATATATCTGGTGGGGTTTCTTTGTTTTTTCTCTCTTTGTGATGATCAATATGATTCCGGGTTTATTGCGTATCCTATTTGCAGCTATTCGATCCAGTGGCTGGTGGGGTATCACGGTTTTTGTAGCCCCGAATATGACTTTATGGCCCGTAATTGTATGGTTCTTCTTGTTTGCTATGTATTTCTTGTTAAGTTTGATATCTGAATTGAGAAATCTCGGATATTTTAACAGGTTCTGAGATTGGTTCATTGTTTTCTAGCTTGGAGAGAGTAAAAACGACGAGATCAGCCTTGGTTTCTTAACTGGTATTTCGTAGTTTAGCTAAAACTATTGCTTATTCTTTGTGGGATGTGGCTTTGTGGTCTATGAAATACCCTCCTCCTTGTAGAAATTGAATTTCGTTATGAAGAACATGCATTTGATCAATTAACTGCATATTCTACTTGAGTAATTCTTGTTCTTTTGGTTCGTGCAGTATCAGATTCTGTGGTTATCTGGATCCGTGAAGTACTAGGCATTTTAATATCTGAATATTCGCATCAATGGCTGACCTCAAAGAGCGCCTGCTTCCTCCAAGACCTGCTTCAGCTATGAACCTTAGAGATGGTCTGTCTCGGCCTTCTGCCTCTGGAAGACAAACCCTTCTGGGAGTAGATGTCTTGGGTCTAAAGAAGCGAGGACAAGGACTGCGGTCTTGGATTCGTGTTGATACTTCTGGCAATACCCAAGTTATGGAGGTTGACAAGTTCACAATGATGCGTAGATGTGATTTACCAGCCCGTGATTTAAGGCTGCTTGATCCTCTATTTGTCTATCCATCAACAATACTTGGACGAGAAAAGGCTATTGTTGTGAACTTAGAGCAAATCCGTTGTATTATTACTGCAGACGAGGTTCTGCTTCTGAATTCCCTTGACAACTACGTGTTGCGGTACGTTGTTGATTTGCAGCAGAGACTAAAGACTAGTGGTGTACGTGAGGTTTGGCAGCAGGAAAATGAACATTTGAGTAGGAGAAGTAAGAGTTTTGACAATGGGTTTGAGAATTCATCCCCTGATTATTTACCTTTTGAGTTTAGGGCTCTTGAAGTTGCCCTTGAAGCTGCTTGTACGTTCCTAGATTCCCAGGTTAGTACCACTTTAGCTTTGATTATGCTTCAGCGTCAAAAAAACACAGACTGATAGTTAAACACTTACTACACACTAAGTCAATTGTACTTTTATGATTCTCTACAGGCTTCAGAGTTGGAGATTGAAGCATACCCGTTACTAGATGAGCTTACTTCAAAGATCAGTACACTAAACTTGGAACGTGTACGTAGACTCAAGAGCAGACTTGTAGCACTAACAAGAAGAGTTCAAAAGGTGCGAGATGAGATTGAACAGCTAATGGATGATGATGGGGATATGGCAGAAATGTATCTAACGGAGAAGAAGAAGAGAATGGAAGGATCTTTCTACGGTGACCAATCTTTATTGGGTTACCGATCAAATGATGGTTTATCTGTTTCTGCACCAGTTTCTCCTGTTTCTTCTCCACCTGATTCACGTAAGTTTGATAAAAGTTTGAGCTTTGCAAGGAGCCGGCATGATAGTTCAAGAAGCTCAGAAGGTGTAACTGATAACATAGAGGAGCTAGAGATGTTGCTGGAAGCTTACTTTGTGGTCATTGATAGCACTCTTAATAAGTTGACATCGGTACTTAAACACCTCCTTCTCTTTATCTTTAGATCTTTCCTCACTAACGTCTCCAGCTTAACCATCTCCCTGTACTTTTTCAGTTAAAAGAGTACATTGATGATACTGAAGATTTTATTAACATTCAACTGGTAATAAATACTCACTCTTCACTTACCCAAAACTTAAACCTTTTCCATCTGGGTCGTTTTCTTTGCCAGCTGAGAGTAACTCCAGATAGTGAAACCATAAGGGTCTCTGAGAAGTTATGGATTTTTGCAGGATAATGTGCGGAATCAGCTGATCCAGTTCGAGTTGCTGCTGACAACAGCAACGTTCGTTGTTGCCATATTTGGGGTTGTAGCTGGAATCTTTGGGATGAACTTTGAGATAGATTTCTTCAATCAGCCAGGCGCATTCAAATGGGTTCTTATCATAACTGCAGTCTGTGGACTTGTTATATTTTCTGCATTCGTCTGGTTCTTCAAGTATAGAAGGCTCATGCCTCTATGAGAGGCAACGAATGTGCCCCCCAGAGGAGTAGACATCATCTTCTGTTGTTCTGTTGCTTAAGTAGTAATGATTTGTTTCCATCTTACAATGAACACATTGTTAATGCAAATAAGATCAAATCTCATCATTTTATTAGATACTGTAACCTCAAATGGTACATTTGAAATTCATGAAAATGAATGTATATCTCAATTACAAAGCCTCAGGCCTTTGCTGAGTTTTTACTTCCTTGGTTGTGAGAAACGCTGTGCAATAATCATTCACAGTGCCTGCGAGTGACTCAATTCTACAGAAAGAATGCTTAAACATGGTAGCTAAGAAAAGGCTACACAAGAAACTACTTGTCAGATGATGGAGACGACGAAAGACGTGCCTTTCGTGCTTTATCAGCCTTTTCCAAGTAATCTTGATGAGACTGATGCTTTGATCCTACAATTACACCAATAACTTCAACCAATTAGATCAAACAGATTCTAACTCCGATTCTAAGATGTTACCGCCAATTTCAATGTAGCAGATAATGTGATCAAACCATCTTCTTGCAAGATACTATTCATTGATCTCTAATCATATTTTCCTATTTTCATCTTCCAAAACCAGAAATTCTATAAGAATGAATCATCTTATAAGGAACAGATACACAATTATGAAGCGATTAGGGATCATACCTTGATTCATCAAATACCAAGGAACTCCGAATATGAGACTGATGATTCCAATCCCAGCAATTACGTGCTTCTTTTCCCCACTGTAAACATAATGCACCATTTTCGCCCTAAATCCTCCACCCATCGCCATACTTGCAGCACCATTGACATTGCTCTTCGTCTCATTTCCCATCTCGATCGCGAAAACCTTCTCTTCCACTCCCACTTTCTAGGCTTCTGTAAACTCTCCGGAGGTTTTAGTTAATAGAATGGGCTTTATATAAGCCCATTTACAACACACTTTCTACTTTGGATCCCATATTTTATTTATTATTAATTTATAGCCTATAACTTTTCTGAACTACAGTTTACCCCAAAATTACGCTCCTAATTTTTGAAATTGGTGTGGCCGTGTGAGGGGGGACAATATCCATTGGATAAGGAGCAAATCTTCTCTTTCTCTAAAATTATTACCACTTTTCCAGCGTGAACAAATATATCTATCACTCATTGTTCATAAAAAAACCCAACAAAGAAAGTGAAATCTTGGGCATTTATAACACTAACACCTTGTCCAAGAAGAGGAACTTAAGGATGTTGAGTTCGTTTCCTAAGCTTTTTGTCTCTCTATTCTTCCTCTTTGCCCTTCTCGCCGCAGTTTTCTTCTCTCCGACCACCGCCACTGACCACATTGTTGGAGCCAACAAAGGATGGAACCCTGGCATCAACTACACCTCCTGGCTTCACAATCACACCTTCTTTGTCGGCGATTTCATCTGTAAGTCGAGTTTTCAGTGATATTATCTCTTCTTGAATCAAGACTCTGGATTTATTGAGACCCTTTTGGCAAAACTTAAAATTTGAGTTTCTTCTTCTTGTATCTTTCTTAAAGTGTGTTCAATGACCAATGCAGCGTTTAGGTACAAGAAGTTTGAGTTTAATGTGTTTGAAGTGAACAAAACTGGTTACGAGAACTGCACAACAGAAGGATCAACAAGGAACTGGACTAGTGGCAAAGACTTCATTCTTTTGACAGAAGCTAAGAGATATTACTTCATTGGTGGCAATGGACAGTGTTTCAATGGCATGAAAGTCTCTGTTCTTGTCCATCCTTTGCCTCCTCCAGGACCTCCACCTTCACCATCTGTCGTAGCCAACCAAATCTCTCTCGCAGTGTCTTTATCGAATCACCATTCCTCTCTCAAACTCATCTTCAAAGCTCTCATTGTAGCTTTTGTTTCAGATTGTCTCAGTTTCAGATAAAATCCCCAATTGAATCTTTTGATGATTAGGATATTGCTTTCATAGGTGTAAACCGTGTTTAACTGGACATTTTATTAAAAGATTGGATGCATTTTCAATATACAAGAGATTATATAAACTTGTTTCAATCTTGGGTGTTTTTGTGCACTGCACGTTAGGGTTCATTCATCTATACAAGAGCCAGTGTTGCTTCAAAGATCTGCATTTGATTTTTAACAGTCTCTATGTCGATATCTACTAGTTTTCCGGTCTTTGAAGCAACAACTACACAGTTCTTCTCTTCTGTATTTGGTACAAAGAGTTTCCCCTTCTCTTCTGAACAGAACAACCCAATACTGTAAGAGAAAAAAAGAAAGATTACAGATCAGTTTCTTGAAACCTTGATCACTTTTTAAAGTTAGAATCTGTCAGATGTGTTACCTTGGCTTGTCTCGTGCAATTGCTAGTTGGATTGCAGCTGTATTTGTCGCTATAACTCCAGCAGAATCGTTTATCAGTGCAGCTAACTAGATAAAGAAAGATAAAATCAGATCAGATTTTTCCAATTCTGTTTTTTTCAGTAGACATATGCAGATGCATAAGTACCTGTCCTGGTGTTGTGATGAACACTATAGATGCATCATCATCAACAATTTCTTCAACGTTTTCTCTCTCTTTCTCATGTGGAATCACAAATATAGGCTTGAATCCCCTGACATTTTCTCAATACCATCTCAGATGAAATCTACATTGCATAAAAAGGTTGTGAATTTTTTACCTTATACCCTTTGATATCTCAGCCCATGAATTGAGTGGA
Organism: Aethionema arabicum; assembly: GCA_000411095.1. Lineage (NCBI taxonomy): Eukaryota > Viridiplantae > Streptophyta > Magnoliopsida > Brassicales > Brassicaceae > Aethionema > Aethionema arabicum. The sequence goes on along the minus strand of KE151806.1, from coordinate 190,259 downwards.
AGTAAGCTATCAGTATCTCCTTTTGATTGCATAGATGCCTTTGAATCTGATTCAATCCCATGGATTACTATATACTTCCCTCTCTCTACTCCAGCGTTCTTATACTTCTCAGCCACAACCTCTTTCAATTTCCGAGAAATCGATACTCTGAGTGGCAACAATGGTGTCCTTGGAACACTCCTAAATGGTCTTCCTAACCAATCTTCCATCTGATTATACCTGAAACCAATTCATTCACTGGTCAATTTACACTCCAGACAATAAAAGTTTGATTTTGAGCTTTGAAAACTCACATACTGTAACCTCCTTCTGAAAGGTTTATGTTTTCTGCTGTAAAGGTTTCAGACAGCATCAAACCAGCTCCAGCAGAGTTAACATTTGGGTAAATGTAACTAACTCTGTCTCGAGCTGTTGTCATGAACAAGAACGCTGCGTGGCCTAACCCTGCGAGTTTTGTGGACAGAACCATGTCATAGTACCTTCCCTAGAAGACAGTATAGTGAAAACTACAGTTAGTGTAATGACTATGTTTGATTAGAGAAGATAAGGTTAAATAAAGGTACAAACTTTGAGAAGTCCAAGCATGTCTGTGTATTCAGCTGGTTCAGGCCAATCATCATCTGGATCATACACGGTTGCCCATCTCACGTTTTTGTTCAATTCGTATGTTTGTTTTCCTCTATCAGTGGTTAATATATCTATCTGAACTCCCGGATACCTTAAACACAACAGAAATAGCTCTGCATTTTAATTTTTAGTTTCTTTTAAGTGAAATAGAGAGAGATTGCAAAACCTGTCTTTGATTAGCTGGATTGTGGGGAAGAAGAGTAAATTCTCATAAACACCACCAGAGATAACGCAGCAACATCTTCTAACATCTCCTCTGATCTTTAACGGTAAAGAAGCGAGTTCAACAGTGAAACCCATTGGAAATTTCAAGAAGCCATAAGGGTTATCTGGGTTATCAGGTGGTCTTGGATCTTCTTCTTGCTTTCCGTCAGTAAACAATGAGCCGTATTCCATTTCTGGGTCTTCACCATCATCAAATGGGTCGAGCCATGGGTTCTTTTTCTTGAGATTGACTGAGACATCAGTGGATTTTGAAGTTAACCGGGTCTGAAAATTGAGGAAGACGAGTGGTTTAGTGGAAAACGGCGACGTATTGAAGAAAGGAGATATGGGTTTTGGCAACAGTGGAAGTGACGCCATTAGAGACTGAGCAAAAGAAGAATTTGCAGAGAAAAGAGAAACTTGGGATAAGTGGGTCCCTTTTATGGTCATTTTTCGACCTTATAAGAAAATTGAGATAATTTGAGAACAAAATTCTAATTTTTTAGCAAATTAGCAAAGATTCTGTCTCTCGAGTGTATAAAGGTTTTGTCTTGGCATAGATTAATGCACGGGAAAACATTCCTGATCCAAAGAAGCATTAATTAATTCTTAACCAAAATTAAGTAACTTTATAATTACATTATATTGATTAAACTTTTGATTTGATTATTTACCGGGTTCATTGTCGGATCCGGAAATGAGAATACCCGCTACGATGAGGTGTTAAGCAATGACTGGTGAACGACCTTTTTCTTCTTTCTTCTTCGTTTTGATTCGTTTCGTTTCCTTCTCGATCAGAAAAGCCAAAGCAGCCTCTCTCTCTCTCTCTTTTCTGGGTTCTCTCAAGTCAAAAGGGTTTTCTTTTCGTCACTGTTGCAAGACTTTCTTTCTGTGTTCTCTCTCACTTTCTCAGTTTTTCTAACTCTACCTTTTTTTCTCGTGACCCAGTAAGCAACTTGGCTTGGTTTGCTAGAAGATTCTTTAGAAAGGAACGATTTTGGGATGACAAGTTTCATTTAGCTATAAATGTACCTGCTTGTTTTGTTAAAGTCTTAGGTTTTCGATATTTATCTCTTGAAATAGGGTTTGAGATCGTTGGAAATAGTAAGTTTTCCTTCGGATTTAGTTGCGACCAGTGTTAGATCTGTGAATCGAAAGACATTTTAGTGAGAATCGGAGTTTTTGGGTCAATGTCGGTACCGACTCGATTCCGTTCAATAGATGCAGCCGAGAAGGAGGTCCGATCAGTTCTTGGTCCTGCCGGGAACAAGCTGCAGAGGAAACCAGCGGTGAAGAAACTAGAGAAGCCAGTGATGGAGACGACCGACGAGTCAAAAGATGAAAAATCAAAGAAATTGACTACTCCGGCATCTCCAACTACAACTCTGAAGCAATGCTCCCCTCTTTGCCCTTCAATTCTGAGACGAAACAGTGTCTCAATGACTGCTTCTTACTCATCAGATGCATCGTCTTCATGCGAGTCATCCCCTTTAAGCGTGGCGTCTTCGGCCAGCTGCAAGAGGCCTGTGAGACGAAGTGGCTCTGTCTCTGCTGCTGCATGTGCAGGAGCTAGAAGGAAGCAGATGAGTGCCAAAGAAGAGGACAAGGTTGCTGCTGCTGCTAGTAATGGTGATTGTTTTGCTGACGGTCGAAAAAGGTGTTCTTGGATCACGCCAAAGTCTGGTAAAAATCCTTGTTTATAAACTTCAATAGCTCTTGTTGGAATACAATAATGGATTAGGAAGAAAGTAAATGCCAGATTGAGTTTGACCTAGGCATGCTCAGATCTTTTAGTAGCTACCATGGAAACTAGATAGATCAATTATATTTTGCTCTCTTAATAATGTGTTCTCTTTTGTTTTGTTATTGTAAAAGACCCATCTTATGTTGCTTTCCACGATGAAGAATGGGGAGTTCCTGCACAAGACGATAAGTAAGTGCCTAACTGCCTAAGTGGCCTCAACTATTCTGATTACAGAACATCTTACTTATGATTTCATTAAAACCTGTAGGAAGCTTTTCGAGTTATTATGCCTCTCTGGTGCTCTGGCTGAACTATCCTGGACCCTTATTCTCTCCAAAAGACAACTCTTCAGGTACCAAACCGCTAAGCTCTTTCTTGATAAACTAAATGTGAGCCATCTATCTAATGAAAAGGCAGACACTAAACTGCTTTACTTGTTGCTTAAACAGGGAAGTTTTCATGGACTTTGATCCAATTGCTGTCTCTGAACTAAGCGACAAAAAAGTAACAGCACCAGGAGCTTCCGCCATTTCATTACTATCTGAGCTAAAGATACGAGCAATTCTCGAAAACGCACGCCAAGTGCGCAAGGTAAACATAATAACCTCACATTTCTGATTTATAAACTAACTTCCTCACTTCTGTTCTAACTTCTAAGGACTCTTGAATCCAATCTCTGATTCAGATCATGTCTGAATTTGGATCCTTCAAGAAGTATATATGGAACTTCGTGAACAATAAGCCAACACAGAGCCAATTCCGATATCCACGTCAAGTTCCAGTGAAGACATCAAAAGCTGAGTTAATAAGTAAAGATCTTGTCCGGAGAGGCTTTCGTAGTGTTAGTCCAACGGTCATTTACTCGTTTATGCAAGCGGTTGGTCTCACAAATGATCATCTCACTAGCTGCTTCAGATTCCAGGACTGTCTCTCAGAGGCAGAGACGACGCTGATGAAGGTTAAGAAGAAAAAGAACGAGATTGATGAGACCATTTCTTCTCAAAGCTAAGGACTTCAAAGACCTTATACGACGGCGTTTTCATGTTTTTCACGTTGTTTTGCGGTGTATAGGATTTGTCTTTGCTTTTTGTTTATTATTGCACAGTAGAATGTTGCCAGGAGCATTTAGACGGACTTATTTGTGTGAATTTTACATGTTATATATTTCATTTATTTTCTTTTTTAAAATTATAATTTATAATATATAGTTTCGGTTATATTATAGTGGGAAAAAACATTTAATTAATCAATAAATTGCTATTCTATTTCTATGAAGTAGTATATTAATTAAGGTACTTCGAATGGAATACTTCATGTCTTTAATTTGTGTTTGGTATCGTATCTTTATCTTGACTTATAAATAGTGTTTAATTTTGATTTTAAGATAAGTAGTCAAATATTTATTTAAAAATAATAAGTCCTATTTGTACTTTATAAACGACATGATAAATAGAATAAATTTTTGTTGATAAATAATGACCGTGCATTGTGGACGTCGATTTCGACATGAACATATTCTTCGAGCTTTTTCCATACTTTAAATTGAAACCAATGGTTTGTATATTAGGCCGTACGTTAATAAGTACATAGAGAGCTTACTCAAATATATATGAATAAATTAATTTTTATTTATTCTTTCATATAGATTACTAAACATTCGTTTTTTTATTGTTTTATCAAGTTATCAATTTATTTTAAAGAAGAAAAAGCAATCAATTAATTACAAGGTGATAATAATTACGTGTCCGTAACTATTTATTTTAGAGTATCAGTAAAGGATCAACGACGTGTCTTCGACCGTCTGATTTTTGTTCGACTGTTTTTAACCGTTGAAAATAATATGCTGGTGGGTCCTACATCGACACGCGTACTATAATTTTTGTGGGCCTTTTCTTTACCTGTTTTCTTGCTATTATATTTTTCTGGAAATATATATTTTCTTTTTCAACCTTTTTTTGTGTTATTTTATTTTATTTTTTTAACAATTTTGTGTTATTTTCATTTTCTTAATACATACAATCGAGACATAAATATTTTGTATTTATCTGTTTTTGTTTTCTAAAATGACTAACTTTTTCTTGTTTTACCCCGGAAGAAAATTATAGTTTTGGAATATTAAAAAACAATAATTTAATTGAGCTTTTGTAAAGCTCATAGTATCTGACCATACAAGTGTATATATGTATGATTCGGCGTTCGGTGTTGGTTTCATAAGCTGTTCACAAAGAGATTGTAAGAGAGAAGAGAGATGGCGGCTTCAATTTCAACAGCAAGTGGGCAACCTCAGTTTATGTCAAGCTCCGGCGGCCATGGAAGCTTCTCAAACTCTCCTCTCATCCAAAACTCTGATTCTAATCAGATTCTTGTCTCTGAGGTTTCTCATTTTTTTCTATTTTGGTCCCAAATTGGGTCTCCTCACATTTTACACTTAAGTAGTTTAGTATCCATTTTATCTCATCAATCTCGATTCCAAGGATTGAATTTGGTTTGATTGTTTCTATATGTAGAAGAAAAGCTGGAAGAACTTCTTCTCATACTTAGGCCCTGGTTTTCTTGTTTCTATTGCTTACATTGATCCTGGAAACTGTAAGATTTTACTCATTTTCATTCAATTACATCACAAGCTTATGCATTTCTAATGCTTCTGTTCTTTCCATTTTTAAGTTGAGACTGATCTGCAATCAGGAGCTCAATACAAGTATGAGGTGTGTTACAATGTGTTGAATCTTTACCTTTCTTTTTGGTCTTTGTTGATTTTTACCTTAAACTTTTTTATCATATTTATGAACAGTTACTTTGGATCATATTGGTGGCGTCGTGTGCAGCTCTTGTGATTCAATCTCTAGCTGCAAATCTTGGCGTTGTTACAGGTTTTTACCGAATCTAAACAAAGTCTTTTTCCTGTTCTAGTCTTAATTTGATCAATCAGCTGAGTCATCTCCAATTGCAGGAAAACACTTAGCTGAGCATTGTAGAGCAGAGTACTCCAAAGTTCCAAACTTTATGTTATGGGTAGTTGCTGAAATCGCTGTTGTTGCTTGTGACATTCCAGAAGGCATGAGGTTTTTTCTGTTGCAGTTGATGATTTGACAGGGTTTTGTTTGTTCTCTGTTATCTTTTCAAGAAAATGGCGATGAAACAGACTCTTTATATTACAGTTATTGGAACAGCATTTGCTCTCAACATGCTTTTCAACATCCCGGTTTGGATTGGTGTTCTTTTAACAGGCTTTAGTACACTCATTCTTCTTGCACTTCAACAATATGGGGTAATGCTACATATCTTTGTTTTTGAGTCTTATCTGTTTCCTGGAGAGTTTTAATTTGTGGATCGATTTTGTTGTTTTGTCTTCACAGGTTAGAAAACTAGAGTTCTTGATTGCGTTTCTTGTGTGCACCATTGCTTTATGCTTCTTTATTGAGCTCCATTACTCAAAACCAGACCCACGAGAAGTCCTTCATGGTCTCTTTGTTCCTCAGCTTAAGGGTAATGGTGCAACTGGTCTAGCAATCTCTCTACTTGGTGCTATGGTTATGCCGTAAGCAATCTCTCTCCATTAAAACCTGTCACAAGATCTTCGACAATATGTAGTCTCATCTCTTTCTTCTCAGGCACAATCTCTTTCTTCACTCAGCTTTGGTTCTCTCGAGAAAGATTCCTCGTTCAGTAACTGGCATCAAGGTAACCTATTTCCATGGATTATGTATCAGTATTAGAGTATTAAAGAATGACTTTTCCAGCTTCTTTTTACAGGAAGCTTGCAGGTTTTACTTGATAGAGAGTGGATTAGCTCTTATGGTGGCATTTCTCATCAACGTTTCTGTGATATCAGTGAGTGGTGCAGTTTGTAATTCCTCAGATTTAAGTCCAGAAGATCAAGCGAGTTGCAAAGACTTAGACTTAAACAAAGCTTCGTTTCTCCTACGGGTAATTCCTGCAAGTTTTGCTTCAATCATTAGATTAAATGATATAACTTACTTGCTGCTTCTTTGTGGTTAATTTCACAGAACGTTGTGGGGAAATGGAGCTCAAAGCTGTTCGCAATTGCGTTACTTGCTTCTGGTCAGAGTTCAACGATAACCGGAACATATGCAGGACAATATGTTATGCAGGTAACCAAACCCCTGACACAACCCTCTCCTTTTGGTCATGTAACATGTCTGATTATGTCCTGTTTCTTTATATTTTCAGGGGTTTCTTGATCTAAGTCTAAAGCCATGGCTCAGAAACTTTCTTACAAGATCCTTAGCTATAATCCCAAGTCTGATCGTTGCCCTCATCGGTGGCTCAGCTGGTGCCGGAAAGTTAATCATCATTGCCTCGGTAACACAATAACTCAATCGTAGAAACTTTGTTAGCATCTATCTTCCATGATTCATTAACTTTCAAGTTTTGTTTGTAGATGATCTTATCCTTTGAGCTTCCATTTGCTTTAGTCCCTCTTCTCAAATTCACAAGCAGCAACACTAAGATGGGTTCACACGCCAATTCACTCCTGGTAAGTAACACTTCACTTTTTTATATCTATTAGAATAAAACATAGCTCAAAACAGAACTCCATGATTTGTGTAGATCTCATCTGTGACTTGGCTCATTGGTGGTCTTATTATGGGTATAAACATATACTATCTAGTAAGCAGTTTCATCAAGCTGCTTGTACACAGTCACATGAAGCTTGTTGCCATTATCTTCTTAGGATTTCTGGGGTTTTCAGGCATGGCTATCTACTTAACCGCCATTGCTTACCTTGTTCTCCGTAAAAACAAAGAGTCCACACATCTGCTGGCCTTCACAACTTCCGGAAACTTGCAAACAGTTGAGACATTACCACGAGAAGACATTGTGAGTATGCAGTTACCAAACAGAGGAGTTGCAACAGAAGATGTAGATTGAAGAAGCTAACAAATATATTGATAGAAACATGGTGACTTTAGTGCAATCTATTACACAGAATAATAAACGTAACGTTTTTGTAGACAACAAATCATGAACGCCTTTTGGCTTCTTCACTTATACAGAGTAGTCATAACTCATAATTAGACAAATACGTTTCACACATAACCAGAGACAAGAAACAAGATCTGCATATGGTTAATAATAAGCTTTCATGCTTATTAATGGCTGTGGCTAAGAAGAGTCGATCTTGAGGCCGTTTTGGGCAGATTCCTGCGACGAAGGAGGAGCAGAAGGAATGGGAATATGACCTTTCTCTTGTAAGCTCTTCACAGTTTCATAAAGGCATTGTTTGATTGGTGTAAACACTAATCCCAAATCCTTAATCTTTTGATTAGTGAACTTATACGGTTTAGCTCTTGGATTCTTCTCGTCTGAGCATCTGCACAGTCCAAAAAAATCCATTTGTTAAATTGGGTTCAGACAAAAAGAGCAGACTCTGTCACAAGATTTCCACGTCAACAGTAACGTGGCACGTGGAGCTAGAGTAGTGGTGTGGAGGGTTGGTACACCAACTAAGTTTCATCACAATGAGATGGGACCATATATTCTTTTGATTTTAATATATAAAATAAGATAATTAAATATATTGAATAAGCTTTGTCCAGATTCGCCAAGACATTGACGTCACACTGCAGTCGTGATAGGTTAGGTAAAGTTTACATGAGTGGTGGATGTATAATATAAAGTTTTAATATGAGTACCAATGAGACATGTGTTAATGTATAATATAAAGTTTTCTGAGCAAATAATTAAGCTAAAATTTTTAAAATGAATAGTCAATGAGACATGTCATTATCTTAATAGCTACGTTAGAACTACCTATACAATTCAAAGGTTTAACCCAACGTTATAAATTCAATAAGAAGAAGATCTATTTTGTGGTCATGGGTGCATGTGTGCCAAGTGTATTAGTAGTCATGAAAAAATCATATGTTACATAAATTAAATTTGTATGTTTTTATTCTTCAAATTGAGAAGAAATAAATGATCATTGAAGAAAACTATTTAAACTGGGTCACATATAAACTTAATATTGAGGGGAAAGTTGACTTACTTGGTCGGAAGTGGATATTCCGGGAAGAATTTGGCCAGAATCTCAACAACTTCGCCGCGGTGAAGAGCACTTTCAGCGAGGAGGTAACGTCCTGAGGCAGAGGGTGCCTCATAGACGAGAACATGAGCCACCGCAACGTCACGAACATCAATATAAGCTTGAGTCAAGTTAGCATAAGTCTTAGCTGACCCTGTAAGATACTTGATGATGTGAAAGAGACTAGCGTTGACCGTTGGTTGTAACGGCGGTCCAAGGACCAATACTGGATTCAACACCACCAAGTCAACGCCTTTCTCCTTCGCCGTCTCCCACGCCGCTTGCTCCGCCACCATCTTCCCGTAACAATACCAATTCTAAACACATAATCAAAACGCAATTAAAATCTAATTAAACGCAAACATTCTCTAAAATTAACATTCTCTGAAATCCACTCTAGTTCCCGATAAATCCGCAACTAATGTGTAAATTTTAATGAATTCAAGAACTCGATTAAATAAAAATGAGGTATTAGATTATTATTTGAAAGACCTTGGTGTTTTTGCAGAAGTCAAGATCACTCCAACAACTTTCGTCAACGACGACGTCAGGGTCACGGTTTGGGTCCATGTAGACGGCACCAATGGAGGAAGTGATGACCACGCGCTTGACTTTGGCTTCAGCCGCCGCGTTGATGACGAATTTAGCTCCGTTCACGGCCGGCTCCACCATTTGCTCCTGATTTTTTAATTAAAAGCTCCATTAATTAATTAATTTGTTTAATCTAGCCATCTCTGCTTTTCTTTGAAGTCAAAGGTGGATGATACATCATACATCACTCTGTCTCTATTTTCTTTCAATATCTTGATATAAATAATTTACCATACTCAAATTTTTAATGAAGAATATTACTCCGATATGGACCCACGATCTAACCATAACGTCAAAAAAACAAAATTAAAAAAAAAACAATTTTCATGTAGGTCCCTAGCTTTAATCAATATTCACGGAAACCACAAAAAGTAGTGGAAATGATATAGAAGAGCCAGATATTGAACTCACGGGATCGTCGGTGACGGGAGAAGCGGTGTGAAAGACGCCATCACAACCTTCAATCGCCGCCTTGAGAGCTCCATAGTCCTGAAGATCTGCTCTACACAAAATCAATCTCTCATTCGCTCCTTCCAGTTCTCTCAAATGAGTATTCTTTGGATCATCTGCAATAAGTCAAATCCCTAATCAAATCAGAAAGTACTAATCTATCAAAATTTGATTATGAGAGTGATAAAAAAAACGGACCTGGATTTCGTACGGTTCCTTTGACCGTGTAGCCTCTCTCGAGAAGTGATTTAACAATCCAAGAGGCGACGTATCCACCGGCTCCGGTGACGCAGACGGTTTTTCCCGGCGGTGAAGAGCCATCGACAGGCATTCTGACGGTGGTAAAGAGAGTTTCGGTGTAGAAAAGAGGTTTTTGAAAGAGCTTTGCAGGTAAAGTGTATTGCGTTGTGTTCAAAGGAGGTTACGTTTTGTATATATAAAGATTGAAAAAGAAAGTAAACTTTTATAACACACTTGTCAAATTCACCTAACCCTAGTAACTAGTAAATACTTACCTGCATTTATAATATATAAAATATTATATATCTACAAAACGAGAGGAGCAAAATTATTTTATATAAGGACTATGGGGGTTGTTGAAAAGAATAATCTTTTTTTTCTTTTTAATATCTTTAAATAATTTGCACGATTATGTCTCCTATTGGTAAAAATAAGGATAAATTTGGATAACACATAAAAAAATGGAAGTAAGAAAATCACAGTGTCGTATCAGTTACTATACTCTCTATCTACTGATTTTTATTCAAAATATGTATAGGTTTCTCGAAGAACAGGGAACAAAAGTGTACATATTTGTACAATGATTTTATGTTCTGTGTTGGAAATCTCTTCACATTCATGTGTTATTTGTGAGCCTGATAGGGACTATTCATATTTCATACACAACACAACATGTATATAATAAATATATGTTTTTTACCAAACTAGTTCCATGAGAAGAGATACAGGGTCGTCAGATGAATTAACTAACAAGAACACTATTTGTCTCTAAATAAGCAACATCACTAAACATAAGAAACCACCTAATAAACACAAGAACCATCCCCTTTGCATTACACTACCTAACCAGTAACCAAGCTTCCTTCATTGCTCAGCTGAAACAGAGCTACTACCAAGTTCTGGTTTACCAGACTCTTCTTTCACTTCATCTTCTTCTACTTTACCTGTCTCAGACATGTTTGTGTGCGTCTCTTTACCATCATCCTCTTCTCTCTTTTCCTCAGACTTAGTTGCTTCTTTTGATGTCTCTCGCTCTTCTCCATCAGTTTTGGACTCTGGATTTAGATCTTCTGGCTGTTGTTGCTCTTCTGCGTTTGCTTCTTTCTGGGATTTCAAGCTGTCTTCACCTTTGGTTTCAGGTTCTTCCTTCTCATCGGAATCTACTTTGTTTTTCTTGCTCCTAGCTTGTGTCACCTTCTGATTTCTTCCAGTCTTGGCTTTTGTTTTTCCAGGTTCAGCATTCAACTTTTCCGAGGGTTTGACATTTTTCTTGTCTTTGGTTTTGGGTTCATTGCATATAGTCTTTGAGGCACCTTTGGTTCTTTTCACTTGTTTAGTGACTTTTGCTTCAGACTCTGTTTTCTCCAATGTTTTTGCAGAGGATCTATATTCATAAATGTGAGCTAATTAAATCAATGGTCAGATTTTCATATAACAATGACTAGAACTATTTTAAACTTTCATACTTTGCTTCTGGAGTTTCAACCGGCTCGTCAATTGTGGGCACACTTTTGTTCTTCTTGGCTTTCCGTCTTCGTATTCTGCAAATCATAACAACGACACAAACTCAAGACAACAGAGGTAGTATGAAGCTAAAGCATAGTTAACATTTCAAACTTAACGCAATGCTTTCGCCCTGCGCTAGGAACAAGACATCTTATGAGTGAGACAGAAACATAAACGTTTCACTTACAAGTCTGATAAAGGAACAGACTCAGGTAGATCATCAATCTCTTCATCCTGCTGAAGATTCAGGAAGGAAATCAATAAGCATCCGGGTTACATTTTGGTGCAAAATATAAAGAACAGTGAATAAAAAAGAGTAGTTAAATGTAGAGAATCTGCACCTCATTAGCTGAAGACTTATCTTCGATTATCTCCCAACGTTCTTTCTTCAGATTAAGCTCTTCTGAGTCTCCATCAGAGTATGATACCTGGAACAAAACCAGCAGTGCACAAAGTCTATATGAATCAATATGCAACAACACATGATTCAAATGGGAAGAAAGAAATTTGAAACAAGATTTACTTACTCGATGCATCTTCTTAAGACTACAATAGGAGTCTACGACGCCTGCATAAAACCTGTGCAATGCAAGATTGTAAGCCAAAACGGTAGATTGCTACCAGTTATCATACAGTTCCCAAAAAAGTAAGTTGAGACTCTTTGTTCCACACTTACATCTCGTCGAGAGGCCACCAAATATTAACTCTTTTACCAACTAATTCCTCACCAGGATCATGCACATCGCTCCCCTGTAAAGAGGAATATACACCATATGAAAACAGGTGAATAATCAATGTTTATTGCAAAGTCAGAGGAAAACCTCATACCGTTTCCTTTGTAGCTGTCCGTTTCTTGGGATGGCTCTTGGGAGTTTGCTTAGATTTTTTTGTTAAAGGTGTGGTTTCAGCTTGAGAGGCCATCTTCTGCAGAGTTGATCCAAATATGAGTTCAAGAGAGTTCTATATTATCATTATATACTGAGAAGATAAAGCATGGTTCATTTATTTGGTTACCTTCCTCTTTGATGATTTAAGAACAGAAACAAGTGTTTCCATGCTTGTGTCTTCTGAGTTCTTTTTCTGTTTTTTTGCACCCGACTGACCTGATTTCTTTCCACTGGTCTTTACCATCTTCGTTTCTGCAAGCGGCTTCTTTGTGACTGTTTTTGCTGAACCATTCTGTGCCCTCACCTTTTTCCCTGACTTGGTAGTCTTACTGCTATCTTCTGTTTTTTCGAGGTTAGATTCCATAACATGTTCTTCTACAGGAGGCTCTTTCTTCACAACTTCAATGCTTTCTTTCTTTGATGTGGGAGAGGAAATAGAATCCGTATCATGACCCGTCTCTACCATCTTAACCCGGCTTCGTTTACGTGAACCTGTTCTAGCCCTACTGGAGGATGGGAAAGATATAACAACGGACTGATTTGTTTGACCCACTTTAGCAGGAGAAGTTGAACTTTCTTTGGGCAAAGGTGTTTTCTTGGCAGTTGGCTTCCCAAGTGATGAATCACTAAGTTCTTTTTCCTGCACCTTCTTGCTTGAAGGCGTCTTGGACGATTTCTTTCTTCCGGAAACCCAAGAATGGTCATACCCTTCTTCAGGATTCATCAGAGAATTGGGTTTCCTCCCTCTCTTTCTTGTAGACCCTGATTCAGTCTCTGCATCTGTACTTTCGGAGAGCCCTTGCTTCAAAGCTTGTTTCAAATCAATTTCATTGCTGATTTTGTCATTTCCATTGATTCTATGAGTTCCATCTCTTGCAGATCTCTTAGACCTATTTTTAGACGGAAACGCCTTGCTAGCAGCCCCCAAATCTAAGTTGTCCTACATCAGTATTGTAAAGCTATTTGGTTAAGCAGCAAACAATGTTTAACAAGATTGAAACCTTACAGTGAACAAGCCTACCAAAGACAGTACCTTCAATTGATCACTTGCAGCTACTTGTCCTTTCTTTTCATCTGCCTGAAAAATGAAATAGATAGAAGCTGGTATAACAAATTGGCAGATAGAAGCTCAGGATTCCACCACATAACTACTCAATTATCAAACAAACCCATGGGCTCAAATCATTGAAAATACCTCTGTTTCTTTGTTGGTAACGATATTGTTAGCTTGAGTAGTGGCAGATTCACTTTGGCATATTAATGATAATACTGAAGAATACATGTCCAAGCTGGTCCCTTTAGACTTCAAAGCTTCCATGATGCACGGTTTAAGCTTTTGGGCACATCTACTGAGAACCTTCTCCACAAGCTTCAAAGATATTGGTGAGACATCCTAAGCCATTGCAATCAGAAAAATCAAATCACAAATCTGTCGAAATATGAAGACTGGGAATGGGAGAATTAACCTCAAATGGGACAAACTTACCTGACTTTCCTTTTTGACACTAGTTAAGAGAATATCAAGCAGATCCATGGATATTTCTTCACTTTCATCTATTACAGTGGTCAGTATCGTTTCCATTGAAAGAAGTACAGTCTGAGGATGGTCCGGGCTAATGAATCCAAAAAAGGAAAACCATCAGGTTCCCTAGCTACGGTATATACTAGCAACAGGCTTGGTCACTATCTAGATGTAGAGAGAAGCATATTAATTTTGTAACTACCTTATGATTTTCAAGAACTGCCGAAACATCTCTAGAATAAGCTCATCGCACTCCAAGTCCAACATCACCAAGCAAGATCTGATTTTTGAAACAGTATCAAGAATTACCTCAGCTTTCCTGTAACTGCGACAGGAAGCATCAGCTAGTTTTCCAAATGCTTCTAGAGTCATTTGGAAGATCTCCTGTAAACCAAAGAAGCAGAGTAAATCACTTGTGTTACCCAATTTCAGAAAACGTTACCAAAAGAAGACAATAGCGTTCTTGGAACTCAAATGTACAAAAATGTGGAGGTATTGAATATCAATAGACCATGTTATACCTTCATTTGGGCATCATTGTATGGGGCCTCTGGGGCAGTTATCCTCATAATTTCGGTTAAGCAAGAGACAACGGAAACCCTAACATCAGAATTAGGGTTTCTTAGAAGATCAGCGGATATCAAAGCCTTCATTGAAGGAATCAAGGCATCTTGCACAGAAACAGGAAGATCTTGCTCAACATTGGAGAGCAGGGACTCAAATTCCTATACAGAGCAGCATCAAAATCAGATCATTTTAAGGAAAGCGAAACTCCTCCTAGAACATTGAAAGCATGTGAACCCTGAAAATTTCAGGAACAGGTTCGATATGCAACAAAGTCCCAGAAACACTGCAAACTCTCTTCTAACACCTTATTGTATCAAACACTGAAACAAAAGCAAAAATCGAGAATTCCTTGTCGACAATATAGAGAAACCCTAATTACATTCTGTAAAACCAACCCCAGCCGGAGATTTTCACCAAACGCTACAAAAAAAAGGACGAACCAAAGCAACAAAACCCACTTGCAGGAATCATGTTACAGAAATCAGAGAAACTCGACACACAGAGAGAGAGAGAGAAGAATTCGTACATCGAGGAGAGTGAGAAGTGCGTCAGTTGAAGAATGAAGCTTAAGGAGATTATTTCCAGCATCGATGAGTGCTTGCGAAAGCTCGCTCACACCCACCACCACAGGACCCATTCGTTTCTCACAAAATCGAAGTCTTCAAAACCCTAGAAACGACGAGACATTCTCCGACCGTAAAACCTCTGTCCTCTGGACGCCTGAAACCCAAATGGTTGGAGAAAGATAATAAAAATGAGAACTTTATGAGTCTTCAGAGCGCTTTTAAATACGGGTGTTAAACATACATGAACTGTACAAGAAAAAAAACTAAATCTTCCTTAAATCAATTTAAGTAAACGGCAAATTACTAAACATGTGTTAATTATTAGTAGAAATTAAAAACTAAACAAAATCGAAGGTTTTAAAAGTCATAATTAAGTATCTATAAATGAGACTTATAATGCTGGTTTAAGACATAACTGTTTATACTCTAATGGTGCCAAAGCTTGTAATTACTCTCTTCCCGCCTTCTTCCTCAGCTTTTTCACTTCAAAAAAACTTGAAATACTTTTTTATTCGTGTAGAAATACATATTATGCTATAAATTTTGAAATTTATAATGAATTATTTGGTTCAATGGGCTGACAAAATTGTTCTCCTAAAGAGATTATACACACAAAAACACACATTAAATAAGCAAATTTTGTTGACATTAAAGCAAAAGAATTTATCATATAAAAGCTGGTTGAATTTCATAGTGAATATTAAATTTAACACATTTATTTGCTTTTTTTGATGTTTAATATTGGGTGCAGATAATTTTGAAATTTGATTTCTATATAAAGAAAGAGGAAAAAAGATCTCAATGAGGAAATTGGGTCTTGGAAGAGTAGAGAGCCTAAAAACATCAAAACTTAATCATGTTCAAAACAAATCTCAAGAGGTGTCTATTAAATACCGAAACCAAGAGAAAACAACATTGTGATGACAAAACATGAGATTTAAGACGAGATTTATTGAGATTCAATATGTTTCTTCACGATATTGAGGGCAGTTGTCTCTTCACCGTAGTCCTGCAACAAAGATAACACAAACTCATGAGTAAATTTCTATTTGACCAAACACAAGATTGATACATTGATTGAGTAAAGGCTCTCAACCTTGACTACGAGACATGAACACCCGACAACCTTCCTTGCATTGCCCTCAGAATCAATCTTGCAGAGCTGCAAATATATTAAGGATACAAATTTTTGTCAACCATCAAACATTCTCCAATTCAGCGAATGCAAAAGGTTTGTTTAAACAAATGTATACTTACACCAGCCCATTCACCAAGGGTCTTAGCACTTGGAACTGTAAGTAAGTTAATGTTGTGGTCAGCACATAGAGCTTTCACCAGCTTAACATAATCTGGCTGGTTACAATCTTCAGCCAGAACACATAGTTGAACTACACGCTTCTCAATAAGCTTAGCACACTCATGGAGGCCACGGACAACACCACCATGGGCACGAGCTTTCCTAAGAGTCAACTCTAGTGCAGTTAGAAGATCCATGTCTTCTGGGATGGCTGCTGGCTCAGCAGCAGGAGCAACAACCGGGGGAGCAGCCTCATCACTGCAAAATAAAAGAACTGGATTCAACCAAACAGAAATCAAACATACAACACACCATATACCCTATCTTGAATTATCCACAATAAACATTAAGGCTTATAAAGCATATAAAACAGCAGCACACCAACATTATTCATATTCAAGTACCGAGTAGAAGATACAGAGAATAGGGTCATATTAAATTAAAATAAGACAAGCAAAAGGCTAATTACACAGCAAATTATTTAAAATTAAAGAATTAGCATCAATCAAATTCAAGTGTGATAACAATTTGATATAAGCTAAGGCCTTATTCTCTTAAAAGAAAACCTATATGTATCACATATCAATTAGCAAGACCAACAGTAGCATCAAAAACTATACAATTCAATTATAGAGCCTCTTAAGAAAACATAAGACATCAATCTTGCTATAATAATCATTTAAGCTCACTATTCACAACAGATTCAGCAGATTCCAAAAATGTAGTAAGAAACCAACATAACCAAAGCGCAAGAGAAGCTTACCCAGACATGATTGTTGCCTCTTTACGATCGAAAAATACAAAATCTTTTTGATCTGCCAATAATACAAAGCAAATCAGTCCCAATAAACACCAAAATCAAAATTACGAAGTGGATATCCGGCCACGGAGGAACAGAGTTCAACAAACACATAGATATCCCAAACAACAATCGTGCAAAACCAGCAACCCCGTATAATCGTGCAAAACTTGGCAAAATAGTGAGCGACTAACCTGAGAGACGGAGAAGGCTGCAGCGGAGAGAAAACTAGGAGTTAAAATCGAGAAAAAACTTTATATAGATAGGGTTAGTTTATACTAAACCCTAGTTTCTGGAACACATTGTTTCACTAGTGGGCCTTAATATAACATGTACGGGCTCTTACTGGGCTACCGATTTAGCTACCTCTTGAAACGACATCGTTTGTACATTTAAATATATTCGCGATAAATGTAGAGCTTTTTAAGCAAATGATGTAAGATTTTGAATTATTATATTTTTATTTTCAAAGTTACATGATTTGTGTTGTTGTCATCACTCAGCACCTAATCCATACAAAATCTTAGAATGGTCGAGAGGAATGGATCCATTGAAGTAACGCCTTTTGATTTCGGTGAAAACACGTGACGTTAGCAAACTATCAGATCCAGCCTGGTGCGAAATGCCGACTCTTTGAACACCAAGATTATCAGCTACTCCATTAAGACCTCCATAGAGACCACCACAGTATTTCATCAAGTGTTTGACGTCGTAATAGACCGGAGCAAACGTGTCCATCAGCTTTAAGAAGTCAGAATGTGTCTCCGGTAGAAGCGTACCTTTTAAGATTTTCATCAAGTATCCAAAATCGGAACCGCCCTGAAATGTGACCCACTCTACGCCACGGTCAAGTACTAAACCAGAGGAGATTAGAAGCGCACCGAATTCCTCTGAATCAACGCCATCTTCTTTGAATTTGGGAAAATCGATGCCTGATTTGATGAGGAGTTCCAAAGAATCTGAGTTGTAGGGTTCGGTATCCTTGTCGAACTCCCGGAAATTGAATTGCCAGATGCAGAATTTGTCACTTCCACAAGTTGGGAGATTTCCGTTTCTGTCGGTTAAGGTGAGACCGAGCTGAATCAATTTGAGAGTATTGACGTTGTTCTTCAGGGTTTCGTAGTTATCGGCGGATTTAGCGTTTGGATCCCAATTTGATTGGAAAATGGTACCTGGGAACTCTGTATCCATTGCTACGCACGGAAATTCGTCGATTTTTTCTTTAAGCAGATTCATCTCTGTTTCCAGATTGTAGTTCCAAACCTCGCGAATTTCAATCGAATCGCTTCCTAAAGACGCTGACATCTTTCAATCGACGATGATTTTCAAGATGATGATGATCAATTCGCGCCAAGAACTTCAAGAATGCAAATTCAAATTCAAATCTGCGCCTAATTAAAGGTTCGACCAAAGATCTGCGCCCAAATTCTTTAATAATCTGCAATCAAAATCAAAATGAAAGAAGAAGAATCAACCCTCAAGAACATCGAAACATAAGATGAGTATATATAAGAGATGAGAATTGACGGACGTGTGAAGAAGATAGATAGATTATTTCAGGAGAAGATTGAAATTGGGAATTTTCTTTCTCTCTCTCTCTCTCTCTGCTTTGAGTATTCTTCTTCTACTGAATCTCTTTGTGTTTTTCTTCTCTACCAAAGAGAATGAGATTATATATATAGTGAGTTAGATTTAAATTGGGGTTTAAGCGTTTCTTTACCAAGAAGCTACCAAAAATAATAAAGAATATTTAATGGCAGAGTTTTATTATTCTTCTTCTATATTTTTTCTGTTTAACCGACTTTATTAATTTTATAAATTCACCAAACCTATTAACCGCAAATACTATATATATATATTATATGATCATATTATTACAATTATGCATATATTTTACTCAACTTCTTATTCCATGCAATAATATTTGACATTATTATTATTAAAAGTAAAATTTTCGTGTAAATTAAATGTTAGCTTAAATGTACATATACATATAGAGATCTAAATAATTAATTTTCATTATTATATTCAACATCTTTTTTTTATAAATTATTTGTGACTGCATTAAAAAAAAATAACTTGTAAGATAGAACAAATTATGTATTTAATTTATGGCTAGATATAGTTTTATGTAAACACAAAAGATTTCTTTATTATAATTATATATCAAAATTAAATTTACAGATACGAGAAATGATCGAGCATGTAATTCGATCTTATTTGGCACTTACGGCTATAAATTAGGAAAAATTAGATAGACTTAAGATCCCTACAGGTTGATGGGTCGAATTACACCAGAATTTAAACGATAAACACACATAAATTAGAAGATAGCTAATTAAATGTTCGGATAATTAACTACTCGAAACTGAAAGCACCAAAATTAAAAGATACAAGTTGAAGATTTTTCATTATTTTACACTATTAAGGCTTCTAACTTCTCACTTTCTCAGTTATTTATTAGTCTTAGAACTTAACCATTTTTTCTTCTTCTTCTTCCTCCATCCTGCAATCAAAGTAAAAGGATCACTCGATTTATCAGTTGGAATCAAATGGCCAAGCACAAAATCAGATCAGAATTTATGTTCTTGAACTGGACTCACCAAACAAGTTCAAACCTTGCAGTATTTGTTCCTGAACGACAACTCAGCTTCTTGAACTGGATTCAACATAAAGATCAGTTTCTTGCGTAGTAATACAAGAAAAAACATAAGCTCTAAGGAGCCGTAAGGGCAACTGAAGAAGGAAAGCATACTTTCAAGGTCTTTTCCGCTTCAGGGATTTAATGTCCTTTGAAATAAAAGTAATCACTTCCTTTAAAGTCGCTTTCCTTCCTTCATTGAAGTTCCAAAGTTCTTGGACTGTGTACCGACCACTTGGATTATACTCATTCAGCTCCTCCAGGGCTGTCTTAACTGTGTTGTGAACCTCTTCTCCCCACTCTTCTTTAAGCTTCTTCAGCTGCTCATCTTCTTCGTCTACAACTTCCTGCAACCAAAACCATGTAACACCATCACTGCTCACTCACACCGACCTCCTCCACTAGAAGACAGGTGTACCAACATATAGATACAAACAATAACCACATTCACAGTCACTTTTCAAAGTCATAACTGCATCGCGTCTAAAATTTGTAAATTATGCAAATGGGATAGAGAAAGTGTGAGAGAACCCCCGTGAAAGATGACTGAGATATTACCTTTGCTTTGTCCCCGGTTCCTTCGCGTTTAAAAGGATGCCATGCTGGATCCTTGAGGTTCTCCTGCCATGTCGAGCAAAGGGAAAAAGCCTGCACTTCAGCTTCGTCCTCGTTGTATCTTCGTTTACAAACATTTAAGAATGGCTTCTCATCGAGTTCCCCCAACCTTTTTATCCCGATATCGGTTTTGACACCCAACAAATCTGTCAAACCCTGCACAAAAAATACTTCCTTTGATTATTCAACCGTAAACATAGGGAAAAACCAATCACTCACAGGATGCTTCAATTCGGTCGTTGGTTCAAGCAGTACCGAACTTTTAATACAAGAGAACCTCTGAGTATCTGTGAGTTTTATCACAGAAACCTACCACAGTCGATAACTTTAGTCTTAGTAGATGAGAAGTCACTCCTTCCGCATCATATATGTCTATAAACCCATCAGTACAGAAAAAACCACTTCTACAGGACTTAACTACTGCGTAATAGTAAATGCAAGCGCATCAGTACCAAACAAAACTAAAGCATTAGACATATATACCGCAATCAATCTTTTTCGTGCTGCTTGTATCTCATCGTTGTTTTGACGTTCTTTTGTCATCAGGGCCGAGTTCATCTCCTCTATCCCTTCTAACTCAGACTCCTTTTCCTCCAGCTGTTCGGTCATCTCTTTCATTTTCTCCTTGACAGCCTCGTCATCACCCAAATGCTGCATCACTTGCAGTTTGCCTTTCAGCTCTTGAATCTCCATTTCGAGTGTCTGTTTGTTGTCTAGCTGCGCCTCAAGCTGAATGATCTTCTTCAAAGCCTCATCATTTTGTCTCTGCAGCGTATACAAATTCAGACACCGATGAGGGATGTTATTTTATCCCATTTGTATTAACTTGCTATTTGGTTTAACTTAGGGAACATACCTTATGCTCTTCTACAAGTCTCAAGACGCTCTCGTCAGCCTTTTCCTGCTCATGGGAAGCTAGCCGGAGGGAAATGTTCATGGCATCACTCTGCCAAAGCAAGAAAATATAAACACAGGATCATTGATACCTGATAACAGAAATGCATAAATAATGTACAGAGTGATTGTTGCCAATATATCATACAACTTATGTATATTACTTTCTTCTTGTCTTCAGCAAGCTTTTGTCTCTCCAGTTCAGTTAGTGCTTCCTTTTTGTCCAATTCTTTAGACCATGATTGCAGTTTCCGCATCTTTGACTCAAGTTCATCGCTTAGCCTCTCCTTTTCTGTTAGTATCCTCTGGATATTTTGAAGCGAAATCTGATGCATCTTCTTTGTTTCTGAGGCAAGAAATAGAAACAGTAACACATACATAAAACCATAACAAGTTCTAAATGACTCATAAATATCAGTGTCAAGTTCTAACCTTGTGCATACGTTTGATGTATAGTTTTTTTCTCATCTAGGACTATTTTCAGTGACATTTCCGTCTTGTTGTAACTGTATTGGACCTTATTCAGATCTTCATTGGTTACAGCAATTATATTTGAAAGTTCATCCAGAACACTGTTTCTATCCTGCGCTATTTCCGTGGATATATCGGAAACGGTTCTTAGCTTTCCCTCCTTGGATAGGTACTCACCTATTTGTCCTTCGGAGTTATAGTCATCTGCACGTGCACACCAACCATAGGCCTTGGATTCTGAATCTCTTGTCTTCTCCATCCACTCTTTTTTGCTGCACCCCTCGTTCTCAAATTCCTTTTCAAGCTGTGTGGCACTAGCAAAACCACTCCAGTCACTTTTAAACTTAGCGATTACCCCAACAATTGAATCTTGTTCTATCCAAAAGACCTTGATTTCAGCAGGCTTAAATTTGGTTAGCCTCTTTAACCAATGAGCTGAATCAAGTAATACTTCCTTGTCATCGGTTTCTCTCAGAGGATTCATGACAATCCCCATCCATGGCCAGACATAAATGTCCCCTGGTTTTGCTTCAACATCCTTTGACTGGAGAACTGGAGGGCGTGGAACAGGTTCTGCCTCATCAGCAAGCTCATTCTCTAAATACTTTGCAAGAGCGAGATGATTAGCCTTCTGTTTAGCATTTCTGTTGGAAGATCCTTTAGAAACCCCAGAAGCATGTGCATATAACTCCTTATACTTGTATTCTTGCTTTTTTTTGCCTGAACAAAATGGGCATCTCAATATCCCTTTCACTTTAACCTTGTATTCTCCTTTCCGCAATAACAGGTAGGGTTTAGCCGAATAGTCATCAATGTCAGACTCGCTAATCTCCGACTCCTCATCAGACGAGATGTCCATCCTGCTACCTTACCTTAGAATAGGATTGGAAAATCTTTTAAGATAAAATTAACAATAATGGATTGAATTAAGCAACGAAAAGGATCGATTCGAAATACACAATAGAACATGCCGGAGACAAAATACTTTCGACTCAAAAACCACAGAGTAGATTCATGCAAAAAGGTTTACCGACAATCCTGGAGTTGAATCTATCTGGCACAGCCCGATAGACCCAACTGGAACAAACTGACGAGCACGAAAACCCTAGGCACTAATTGAACCCAAAAAAAAGCCAAAATCTAAACATCGCATGCAGCAAAAGAGACGAAATTGATACATGATTAGCAAAATCTGTAAAGGATCACACATGCATGATAAGAAACCAATCGAAATCCAAATATTCTACATAGAGTTAAAAAGACATGAGATGCAGAGAAGAATGACGAATACGAAAATGCGACAGGGAGAGATTTGATAATGATTAACAGAGAAAAGAAGAGACCGAGCATAGCTTACGCGAGAGAGGAAGAGAGGAAATCACGAAGGAGAAGCGCTAATTGATGGAGAGAAGAGTAGAGAATGAAGAATGAGGAGCTGCTATGAAAATGGCAGGCAATGTACCAGTAGCAATAAAGTTAGGGATTAAGCCCAAAGGCCAATAGGAAAAGGGAAATAAGTAACACACATATATATGTAAAAATAAATCTATACATGTGAAAATGAGATTTGAACCCGCGCCGGTTCGGTCCACTAAATGTCTGAATTCCGGTTACCAATTTGGTTCAATGAACCGGTTCTTTTGGTTTGGGTACGATTGCATTTTGGTTCAACCACAAGGAGATTTCTTTTCATGCTTCTTGATATCTGAGATTTCTTGGAATAATCATCGATAAAGACCACTATCGATGCACTCACAAGTTATTACATCAACAATCTCAGTGTACTATTACTCAGCCCATTCACTTGAAATTCGACTCACATAAAGATTCGAAACCCCTTTTATACGACCTCTCTGATCCGTTTTCAGACATTGATCAAATATAAACGATGTTTATCTAACAATACATAAGGAGATTGCATCTAACTACACTCAAACCGGTAGGATCCGTCGGGTTTGACCCGACTCCGTAGGTGACCTGCGATATTTCCAAAGGAAGAGAAGCAATGCAGCGATGATAACTCCAATGGTGTCGGCGACGGCGTCTCTAGCGGAGGCACCAGCCGAAGGGAAAATTCCAAACTGATCGCCAGCTTCTTTAGCTGCACCAGCGGCTAGTGAGAAGGCAGATCCGGTCCAGATGGAATGACGGCGTAGAAAGGCGTAGCGAGAGAGAGATGCGAGAGTAGAGAAAAAGATAGAGATAGAGAAACAGAATATTACATGGTAAAATTTGTCTGGAGCCAGCCAAGGGTCTTCTCTACCGCCGCCGCCGCCATCTACTTGTGTCTCCATCTATCTATAATCTATGCTTCCTAAAGAAAGTATAAACCCTCTTCCCCTAATATAAGAAATCGAAAAGTGAAAGACTTTAAAGAATACAGAAAGTGTATCAGAATCAGATGAATCTATAAGGCTGCAGCACTATCTTCTACTCTACTCTAATCTACTGCCCTCAATATCCTCAACAACCAAAATAGGAATCTCAATACATCTCATCTTTAATCTCTTGTTTTGTTTTCTCATCACTATGTTGTTTTCTCTTGCTTTGGGGATTTGTTTCGAACATGATCAAGTTTTTTATGTTATTATGTAGCCTCTCTCTATTTCTCCGTCATTACACTTTCCAGATTCAAACGTACAAAATTGTATTTCCTCATAACTCAACGAAGAATCTCAAACACGAAAAAACCTAAACCCATAAATATTCTGAAATTACATAATTCTCCCTAAGGATTAGACGAAAATCCACAAATGAAAGCAAGAAACTGAAAGAGATACAGAAAAGAAGAAGAGGATGAAGATAAGAGAGAAAACTTATCGGCGG
>KE151806.1:152425-165653 GCA_000411095.1 Aethionema arabicum | reverse complement strand
CGGTAGAACAAATTGGAAAGCAGCGACGGCGAATCAATCGCTGATGCTCTGTGGGCTTTACCATTTTATTTGTTAGGGATATAAAGAGCTCCAGATTAAATTGGTCCTTTAAATAAAATCGTTGAGCCCACTAGTTGGTAATATTGGCCCAAAAGGCTTTGGACTGAGTAAATACGATGTCGTTTAGTTGCACGCATACTAAAATCACAAACTCATGAGTCAACTGTGCGTAGTACAAACTAGAAAACGCTGTAGGGGTGTATATAAGGTTAGCGTGGGGGCGATGACAGAGGATTATAGTGTGGCATCATCTCAATTTCTGGGTCTTTTAATTACTGTTTACGCAAAATCGAACCTATTTGTTATTGAAGGGGCACGCAGAAAATCTGTCTGCCTCTCCAAACAAACTCTCTTCTTCTCGCGATCCGATCCGATTCCTTTACTCCTCTTCATATCAACCCTCTTTGGATCGCATACTCGAACTTCCGTGAAGAGGAAGAAGAAGAAGGATAATTGTTTGTAAATTTATCTGATTTGTATCGGGAAAACGTCTCTTGCCGACGATCTGTTATCAAAAGGAGAGATTTTGACTGATTTTGCCAACGCCATGGATGTTCCTAGCTCTTGGGATGCTTTGCGGAAACAGGTATTTTTTCCTTTGAATTATTGATTTGAAGCTGCTGGGTGTTTGTTTAAGAGGCCATTACGAAGCTAGTAGCATGTAATTCTGGGGAATTTGTGTTGGAATTCTGTCTTGGTGCATGGATCGAGATGAGCGGTTCAAATTCCTTCAAACTGTGGGATTTGTCACTTGAGGACGATGGAAATCGTGCTTATGGGTTTGATTAAATTGCGGAATTGATTGGTGACGCTGATTCTCAAAAAATGACTTATTCATGGATCGGATCCAAGTGTAATGTTTAGATTTTTTGCAAATTGGTACCTAAATCAGATGCTTGTGTTGTTCTCGTATGAATTAGGCTAGAAGAATTGAAGCTCAGCTGGACGAGCAGATGCATTCATATCGAAGACTTGTCTCTACAAAGGCCTCAACGAAGTCAGATGGTGCAGAGAGTGACCTTGAAGCTGGAATTGATCTTCTTCTTAGGCAACTCCAACAAGTAAATTCGCAGATGCAAGCATGGGTATCTTCAGGTGGATCAGAAATGGTCTCACATACTCTAACTCGGCATCAAGAGATCCTTCAAGATCTCACACAGGTGTACTATTAGTAACTTACCTTGTTGTTACTATATACTGACTGGTGATCGGATGAATCTTATATTTTTTAACATCAGTTCACAGCCTTTGTTGGATAGATGAATCTTCCTCCACTCTAGTGTATGACTCATTTGAAAATGCAGGAGTTTTATCGACACCGCTCCAGTCTTAGAGCTAAACAAGAGCATGCTTCACTTCTTGAGGACTTTAGAGAGTTTGATCGGACTAGATTAGACATAGAAGAGGGAGTTGGGTCTACAGAGCAAGCCCTACTCAAGGAGCACATGGGAATCAACCGCAATACAGCACAGGTACATAATTTCTGACTGCCTGCAATCTTGTATGACTCTACAGCTCTTGCATTCTTAGTTAACTAAACAGTACCAAAATTTATGTTTACTTCCCATAATATAAACGGTGCAGATGGATGGAGTTATTTCACAAGCTCAGGCTACACTTGGAACACTTGTTTTTCAACGTTCAACTTTTGGAGGAATCAATTCAAAGCTTAGCAATGTTAGCAGCCGTCTACCCACGGTAAGACAGCTTATGGTATCTTCATGTATGGCTTATGTTCTTTGTATCATCCATGTAGCTTACTCTTGGAGCCCTATTGTTAAAACATCTGCAGGTGAATACTATTCTGTCATCGATAAAGAGGAAAAAGTCGATGGATTCCATTATTCTTTCACTTGTTGCAGCTGTGTGCACATTTCTCATGTTCATCTACTGGTTAACCAAGTAAAATTTGCCCATTCCTTTCAATTTGTTTCTCTCTTGGGCCACGTCTGTTTTCACATGATGTTTGTTCGTCGTACCATCAATGTGTTACCAAAGAATCTAAAGATCAACAATATAGCTATTTGTGTACAGCAAATCCTATCCCTGTCTGCAGCTTAGATAAGCTTCTTTTTAAGATTATACAGACATTACAGCCATCTTTGTCTTTTCATATATGTATATCTTGGAGGAGATGCTTTTGGTGAGGATGCCACGCATACATTGATCTCAATGCTACACAATTTAATCGATATAACAGTTTTAAGGCTAAAATGTTACTCTTTGAACAGTCTTCTTGACGGTCAAACTTAAAAGTTATGATCTTTACTCATAATACATTCCATATAAGAAGTTCTTGTAGGGAGGCGTCACAACTTTTATATAATAATTCAACCAAAAAGTTTCCCCCTATTCAACGTGTATGACATGTAACAAAAATCATATATTGCGTCTTTTTTTTTTCTTTTTTGCAAATTTTTGAAAAATGAAATAAATAAAAGAAAGGTTCTGATTCTGTCTGTTAAGTCCCAAAGATCCTGCAAACCAAACGAAAACAGAGAGTTCGGTCACTCTGAGTAAACCAAAATAATAAACACAGCATTAAAGTTTAAATCAGGTTCTTAGAAATTACCTACTCAAGTCAAAGAATTGAGGCTTTGTAGCTGAGACTTGAGGAGACTAATACAGATGTTTAGCTTTCAAGCTTGTTTTTCGCGTATCCACTCAACAAAATTGTCAAGAACTAATGGCCACGCGAGCTCTGGATTGTATTCACTCATTTCAGGGAAGCTTATCTGTATATACAATTCCACAAGTGTCCATTTAGATGCAAAGAGCTTGGTTTTGAAGCTACAAAAATATGAAACGTACCTCATTGCAGAACCGGTAAAATCCCATCCATTGGTCCATGTTTATAACTTTGTAGTCGTTTTGGATCTGTGTCAAAACAAGAAACAATCATGAGACGGTAAGATTGTGTGCTGCGGGAACTGGAAAACACTTAGCAATTGACAAAAGATGAGGTCATTGTGCAGCCATACCTTAAGATACTCAACAAAATAATCAACTTGTGCTCGGAATGTGGAGCCCATGACAATATCTAAGAGTTGGCATATAGTCTCCAGGTCTATACTCTTCTGTTTCTCCTCTGTATGAACAGTTAACAAATGGGCAAACAAACTTGAGAAGATAAATTCTAAGTATGGGAAGTAGACTCTAATGTTACCTGTTAAACAATACCGGAAGGCGTAAGCATAGAAATCAGCAAAATTCGATTGTCTTCTGACCTTAAAGATACAAAATAAGGAAGAATGATAACATGATTCAGTCTTTAGGATATTCAAAAGATATCAATCAAAGTGGAAAATGAACAAAGGATAAAGCTTTCAACCTCTTTCTCAAGCTCTGGAAGAGCTTTCTTCATTTTACTGATTGTGTCGGCCCTCATTGCCTTCAGGCCTCTTCTCCACTCCTCCTACAGGGAGGCACAGTACGACTTAAGTTAAGCTCAAAGAATTCAAATATCAACCGTAAAGGATCTCTAACGTATACTGTAATGTTCTATGCATTCCTTACCTGTGTAAAGTAGCCTTGTTTCTCAGCTTTCATTTTCCTGAGACGTGAGAGTTAAATAAGTTTAAGGATATAAAATTGTGCGTAAGAACAAAAGACATATTAAACATTTGGTGGATGATTACCAAGCAAGCATCAAGATTCTGATATCAGTGTGTGAAACTTCCAAGTTGGAGCATAGTTCTTCGATTCCTTCAGGACTATTCAGGTAATACGTTAAGTGTTAAACTCTTTTACAAATGAAAATAGCATAATATAGGCAGTGTTGAAAGTTGCAGGTACATGAGATCATAAACAATAACTTCAAGAGCAGGAACTGAATATTCTACAATGGATCACTTACTCAATCAGATTGGAAGACTTGTTGGCATACTGATTATACAATTGATCTATTCGGTCCATCTCTTTCGATGAAGCCTTACTCGAACCTGGAAAAAAACACAACAATACACTTAAAGTCATACCAAAGTGGACTACTTTACGCAACACTTAAGCAATAGAACGGTTGTGATCACTAAGAATATACAGAACAATTCGATTCAAAGAAGTAAATTATTGGTTCTGACGAAGAATTTATTTCACTCGTTTTGATTTGTGTTCATCAATCTCATTAGACTTCAACAAAATTTCAAATTAAAGGCTGAAATTCACAAAGAAGTTGCAAAATCTTGACCAAGTAAACAAAACAAAATTGCAGTCTTAAGCAGAATTACATAAACCCTAGACGGATTTTGTTCGAGAATGATGAAAAAAAGGAATAAGAGCAGAGGGGGATAGAAAAACCTGAGCGAAAGAGATCCGTGGTGGAAGAGATGACTGAATCAACGGGGTTTGATTGACCTGATTTCCTGGATGCAGAACGACGCATCTAAATAGAATCAGAGCGGATTAAAGAGAGAATTGTTGGAGGAGAAAAGTAATAAATCTAATTATGTCAACTAAGAAAAAGATAGAGAAGAGGAACAGAAACCACGAAAAAGAAGAAATCGAAAGCTTTCTAGATTAAGAAAAATCTCAGAGACGGGCAGCTTCTTATTCTAATTGGATTTGGAAGCAACAGGATCAATGAATTCTCTTCTACTATTCAATACACACATTTTTTTTTTATATTATCGGTTTCCCACTTAATTATTTATTTTTTTCTAACCCTACTTAATTTTTTTTTACCCAAATCCGCCTAATTTTAACAAGACTTTTTTTAATTCAATTTCTTATATTGCTGGCAAAAAAAAACAATCAATTTCTTATATTATTTTAATAATGTTCTTACGGTAAATAATTGTTAAAGAATATATACCTAGATGTCATGATGTATCTCTATATAGGGAAAACAATCTATGTATATATCTTATTAACACTATAATTAAACAACTCTACCGTGTGTCCACTTTATTTGCAAATATATATTTAAATTAGTATATAGCTATTGATATAACCTAACCTTCCACGGTTTTACCTGATTGCACCGTTTAAATATTTGAAAAAAAAAAATAAACAAAATAGTTACGCAATAACGACACAAATTGATATAAAAAAAATATCTGATATATCAAAAAAATATTTTAACTTTATTTTAAATTCTGAAGAAGCTAAGAAACAAACAAAAGATAGATTTACTTGGTAAGTGAGGAAGAACAAGAGGAAAACAACAAGTCACAATATGCAAGTAAGTGTGTAAAGAAAATTACAAACAAAAACTCTGACTGGTTAAGACGCGGTTTGGGCGGTCTCTGATAGGTATAAGGAGAAGAGAGACACAGCGTCCTGGAGATGTGTTGATCTCATGTCTTCTGGTAGAGGAGCATTGAAGGCTGTCCTGAAACAGCTTAGCTGAGATTCGCGGCTAGGATCATCAATGATCAGATCCGACAGGAGCAACTTGGAGATCTCCTCTGCCATTCTCGAGTAAGCCACTCTGCATCCAAAACCGACATGTGTTTTATGTGTATGTGTAAGATATTGAGGTTATAACTTACAAGAGACGTCTATTTCCTATACAGGAGTCGTCAAAAAGAATATAACTAAGTGCAGTGTATGACCCGTATCTGTCCACACAGCAGACTTGGACTGTGTAGTCATCAGAAGCCAACTTATTTCTTTAGGAGCAACAACTATGGATGCAACCAAATCTAGAAGGATCCATCCATAATAACTCCCCATTATCACCCTTTTCGACATCTCTATATAAATGAGTAGCCGATATGGATGCAGTAGGATAAAGCAAGTGAATGTAAATAACGAGTGTCCTACAAAATTACAAACAAGTGCGGTGCATGGGTTGCCGGAAAAAAGACCAGAGTGCAAGATACTTTAGTTAAACTTACCTAGCTTCAACAGGTAGTTTCTCTCCCCAAACAGCCAATGACTCATTTAAGCGACCAACAAAGCTTTGACAAGACTCTCTTCTGCTGTCAAGTGAATCCTGTGGAAACAAAGGCGGCAAGATTTTTCACTTTCATTGAGAATAAGACTCTTATACACTTGTGCATAGGAACGCAACTTAACTAGATGAAATCAATCGTGTTTAGCATCAGTTGATAAAACAGCATATTGGACAGCTAGTTTGGTTGATATCATCAGTCAATGTTAAATGTGAAACAATAGCGAGATCTCAAGGTGTCTAAACTTGACAGCAAAAATTAGTCTACAGGTGACATACCAGTTCAGTCATCGTATCACCATTTTCTTGTAGGGAACTTTTTAGCAAATAGAATGAAACGTAGATTCCCGCACCCAAGTCCCAGTGTTCAATCTCAGACTTGTGATCGTCCATTGAAGTTGCAATCCTCCATATTTCTGAATGGTCAGCTGCATTTAATTACAGAAATAACTCCAAATGATTCAGTTTTGAATAGTGATATCATTCCTACTTAGACTAGAGCCATGCACTGGCTAGAAAGGTAAAAGTGGACGGCAGTTTATACAATTAGGGAGCTTACCTAACAAAAATAATGAGGGAGCCACTGACGTCACGAAAATGGAGTGAGCTTTGCGCCAATTTGCACATTCAAGCAAGTGGTCAAGGGCCTTTGCCAAATCTCCATGGTAAATGTCATAAACTGCCTGCAGGACAAGAAATAACGCAGACAACATGTATGTCAGTATATCAGCGTAAGATGGAAAAGGACTCCACTTTTATATAAGAGAACATTCAACAATAGTGAAAAAAAAGACACGGAGAAGAGGAAGAATTTTGGGATTACCAGCGCTTCATGCATCCATTCAGAAGGGACACCCAAATCCTTAATAAATTGGCGCTGTGAATCATCAGAACCCCAAGTTTCACAGTATCGAAACAAGATTTCCCGGATTGCATTAACCTGTAGGTACGGATAGTCTTCACAGAATGGTATGTGAAGTACAACGTAGATAGCCCAATGACAAAGGCCCTGGGAGAGAAGCTGTGCAACAAACCCCATGTCTAGAACTTGAAGGTCATCTGAAGTCAAAGCCCCAACTGCTGCTAGAACTTCACGGTGGTGCCAGATCATATGATAATCGAGGGGATCGTCAGTTGAAGCTGAGGCACTAAACATGGCCCTTTTAAAACCGACTTCTTTCTCTTCATTGCTGTGCAGAAGCATAAGATAGTACAAGAGATCAGAATGGTTGTCGTTCACAGAAACATCTGAAGTTCCTTCATCAATATATATTGGGACCGGCCTTGGAGCTTCACCCTTCTCTAGCAAGAGTTGGTATTGTCGGAAGATGACTGGTAATGAACTATCGGGGGGCAGAGAATGCCACATCAACAGCCCTATGAATCTCTTCCAGTCAATTGTAACATCTTGCAATGCATCAAAGATATTACCAGCAAGCAATTCATAAAGCCTAATCCTCTCCTTCTCAATGTAATTAAAGTCCAGTCCATTCATTTTCCAGAGGTCAAGTTGCCGGGTTATATCATTGCGGTTTACAGTTGAGCCACCAGCCTGGCTCAGCAAACAAGCAAGCCTAACATCTCCCTTAGATATGGCAAGTTCTACAGCTGAATCAAGCTGCCGCCCAGTTAAAAGAAAGAATAAGTGTTCAAGGTAACCAAAATCATCAAGTGAGCTCACGTCATCTTGTACGCGATGGCCCACACTTTCTTGAAGCCAACAACTGAATTCTGCTCTTCGGATAAGTGGAAGAGCCTCCGAATCTACTTCCTCAGAATCTTCCTTATCATCCTGCATCATGTCCTCCTCGTTATCAAAACCAACAGATTTTTCATGTTCATTGTTCTCTCTTTCAGAAAAGAGAACCTTTATAAGTTCCCACACCATTACTTGGTGCATCAAAAACAGCTTGGCAGAGGTAGTTAACCCAGTAACTTCTAGCTGTTTCTCGATTATATCAATATAACTGCGGCATACGTCTGAGAGAACTACACGATCAGTGACAACTTTGTGAAGTTTAAGCTTAAAAGGACCCACTTCGACTTCTTCTGTTTCGTGATCTAATTGCTTGTGAAGACCTAACGGAGCCTCAAATGCAGAATCGATGAGTTCTTTATTAACTTTCTCATTTTCATCTTTAATTGCTTTGTCCATTGCTATTCTTTCAACGTTGATCACAGAAGATAATACCCTCCTAGAACCAGAGCTTCCAATTGTCGTACCAGTGTGAAGAAGAACACCATTTGGGCCCCATCCTGCCCGGAACGACCTTCCCATGAATAACGCTGCATCAACAACATTGCGGGAATAATTTTCGGTAACTGGAGTCGCATTGCTAATGTCCAGCTCAAAACCTCCCGTTTTCAACTTACTCACTGCCACAGTCTTATTTTGCTGGGCCATTAGGATACTGCCGGGGGAGGAGCTTTTATTACTAGTAGGGGTATACTCCAGCAGAGCAAGAGGAGTTTTCCTCACAATTGATGGAGTTTCTTGATTACTACTTCTTTGAGTAACCCTTTGGGAAGGTCTATTATTTTGCTTCGTCAAGCTTGGGGTGTGCTGAGAAGTTTCCCTTCTAAATTCCTCATTTTCGTCTGCATCTTCGGAATGAAACATTAGCCTTCTCATTTCTCTCATCTTTAGAGGATCAAGTCCTAGATGGGAAGGAAGAGAGTGAGAAAGCTCTGGCTGAAAAACTTCTGCTTGATGTTCTTCACCATTAAGGGCTACTTTGTCACCGCCATTCATTCTGCCGGGATCCTCGAAACCTGGAGCATCATCCATATCAATATCTTCTGTCTCATCATCACTTAACCCGAATTTGCTGAAATGGGGAACCAAAAACTTCCAAAACCCATTAGTGGGATCAAACGAGATGAAAGTGGCACCTTGTCTTTCAGCACTCTGTTGTAATTTATAGGAAATATGATCAATCCGCTCTTTCCGCCAGCTTGGATTTCGTATGCTTAAAATCAAAGTCACTTCAGCAGCCTTGTTAAGCCCCTCACCAACCAGAGGCTTGGAGCTTTCATCATCATAGACAGTAACTTGGTGCCTTTGAAATTTAACAATATGATCCAGGTCTAAACTCCTGACATCTGTATTTCCAAGAAATTTGATATATCCATAACCAGTCCTGCCAACTATGAAATCAGGAACTCTTCTGCAATAATCAGGGTTCACTATTTCGCGGTCTGCCAACTCCTTCAAGCATGGTTGCAAGAAGTAATCAGGCGAACTTAATGTAGGCAACAACCCTATGACCTCTCTGGGGTATTCGGATAATAGAGAATCTCCATCCAAAGAAATCCTTCTTTTCTTTCGTGATTCCAAGTTTGTTGCAATCCTGGTAACATTATAAGGAAGGACACTCTTCTGGATGATATTTTCTGCCAACAGAAAAGAAGTTCATGAATGAGACATGATCAAACCAAAGCTGATATATATCAAGGCAATTGATCGCAGATAAAATTTTATAACATGAATGCATGGTCCGCTCAGGCTGCCAGTTTTTTTATTCCAATGTTGATAATCCTAGAGGAGTTGCAACAAAAAGCTGGCTTACTTTCCCTAAAACAACGGAAACTAAAGAAAAAGAGGATTTCTTGGATCTAAATCTCCAGAATCCATGAAACGCTACAAACCAGGACTATCAAAATCCGGGGAAGAAAACCCGCATAGAAGAAGGACAACATGAATGCGCAAATCAACAGCAAAACAAAATAGATGAAAGCAAGTGGGTTTGAAGTGGACAAGATGGTTTTCACAAGCTCAATGCGAACAAAACCGGAAGATACCACGAGCAGATCAAGCATGCAGACTTATGAAGAAGAGACAAAGAGCCAATTTTCCGATGAACAACCAGGCCCTAACTCAACTATTTTAGCATACAGAACTAAGCTTCACCATACTTGTAAGGTCACTGTTACTTCCTATCCACAGTAAACTATTTTATGAGAAACCAGAAGATCCAGCAAGTATCTATCAATCAAAGCCTTAAAGGTAAATGTCGCACACCTAGCTCTCTGTATTTACCTTAAAGGTAAATGTCGCCCACCTAGCTCTCTGTATGAATGATACGCATAAACACAACATATCACTAGCTCATAAATCAGGAAATGCTAGGAATTACCTGAAACTGAGATTATAGAAGGAGAAGCCATCATCGACGAACAACGCGATAGTCTAGGGTTTCTTTAAACTTTCTGCCCGTAGTTTCTGTTCTCAGATTTCCACAGCAAATCCATCAGGTGGGGGCCGCTGCACTCTTGGCGATGATAGTGGTCAGTGAGAATAGTCTCCGGCGGTGAAGGCCTCTCGAAGACAACACTGAAGCAGTAAGAAGCTAAAGCTCTCGAAGTCTGAGGGAGGGAAAGCTGCGAATTTGTTTAGCCCCGCGAGGGCAAATTATTAAGCACCGAAATATTTTCTTTAATATTTTTTAAAAATAACAAATGATTGGCTAAACAGATAATTACTTGCAAATGTTCTGTAATTAAACTGATTATTTACACACAAAATATCGTAAAAAAACAAACAAAATAATAAGAATTCATTTGATATAATATAATTAATATTAATATTTTTTGTAACGCAATTAATATGTTTACAACGTTAATAATGCCTCTCTTGTTTTTTCCTCAATTTAATATTGCCTTTAAATCACGAAAATAGTTGATTTTATAGGGCCTGTGAAAATAATAGCATCCACGAAATTGGGCTTAAGACAATTATGGGCCTGAACTTTTTTTTTTTAATTTGGCCTAATACAATTATGGGCCTGAAATTAATTCATACACCATAAAATTTATACTTTGAAACGTATGCATATGATGTTTCTTCTACACGATTTTACTAATACAAGATCAACAAAATATTATCTTCTACACAATTACTAATACAAGATCAACATTTTCCTAGTAGATGCATCGTTTTTGAGCTACCTACATTACATAGAACTACATCACATGTTAGTGCTCAAAGGCCAGATCAACATGAACGTTATTGGATCATATTAACAACCTAAACTAGTGAAGATCATCATGTGGTTCTCCAGCTACTTCATCTGTAAGATGATTATTGACTCGGTTCTGTCTCTCCTATATGACTTGAAGCTTTGTTTCTCTGAAGGGTATGACCCACATGCTTAAGATACCAAAGGGCTACTTCTGCTGTATGTTCAGCTGCTGCTTTCTTCTTCTGTTTTGGATCCCCAAAACACTCCAAAACTGTTTCTTTGGAATCCTCCTCAAACTCAACCCTAACTTTTACTGTGAATCTGAACAAAACACAAACACCAAGTTCAAGCAACAGGATTTCAAACTTGAAAAGAAAAGAGTTTATGCTCCCTCACAATTTATCATGGCAAGGAGCCTCACTGTCGCAGGTCTCATACACTGGCGGTTTCCAATGCTTCACGGCACATAACTCATGCAATTGTGATTTGGCTGACACTCCTAAACCATGCGTGTCAACAATGGAACAGATGTCAGAACAACAAAATTGATATCTGTTATCTGAATTATGAAATTTGCACCTTGAGTTTTGGGCACAGAACATGTTTCTGACTTGTCACGATTCAGTTTCCTTTTCTTCTTAAACGCAGTTCCGTCTTGGCAACTCTGTAATACCATCCTGACAAAAAGAATGATTATTTTTTATGCAGAATAAGTAGTGTCCTGCAACCTTTGAAGAACTGATGTTCTTGAGAACAACAATTCCCAATTCAATTAAATTAACTACTTCTCGAAAGAAGAGAAAAGTGAAATTGAAATTGATTTGCTGTAACTCACATAAATTAGAGAGAAGATAACCGACAGAGACTAATGTGCTGAAAAACAACAGTCTCCAATATTCAAATCGCAGATTCTTGGAATAACAATCAAGATCTGCCAATTCGATCTAAACGAATTAAGAAGAAGAGAAAGAATTGGAGAGGAAAGAGAAGAGCTTGAGCAGCTGATATGTTATATTGTCAGATTATTTCTTCTTTTTTGTGGAAATTGTTACCTGAATTGAAGAACGAGGTAAAGGATGGAGTTACAGAGAAAAGGGGATGTGAGATTTTGATAAGGTTTTTTGTTAGCCTTCCTTGTGTTGTCCTTTTGATTCGTTGAGCTCCACTCTCAATCTCAAAGTACATCTGATCTGCTTTAGATTCCAGAGGTCTAATCTAAGATCGATAGAGGTTAGGGTTCAAATCTTGAGTTAATTGGACCTATAACATTATATGGGCCTAAAACTCAAATGGGCCTTTATTTTATATGGAAAAAGTTATGTATGATATATCAAAGCATTTTCTCCACATGACTGATAATTTCGAAGACAGAAAACAAAAAAGACTTGATAATTTCATCAATTTACTTCAAGATTTTATTTGATTACTTGTAATTTTGAATTAGAAAAATCACGATAAAATTTAAATGAAAGTAGATAGGATGGAGATAAGCATTTAAGTGACCGGGCAAAGCATTCAATTTACAACGGTGGCACATTATTCTAAGCAACTTAGCTTTTATTTTACATCTTCCAAAATCTATCCTTTGACTTAAAATAGTCTTCCGAAAAATTATCTTCAATAGAATTTCAATTTATAATTATTCAAATTTGTGATAATTTTTTGAAAAGAAATAACACTGATGATGTTAAAAGAAATTTATCTCAGAGATAAAAAAAATATATATATATATTTACATCGCACACCATCATTATTTTCTATCTAAATTTATTTAAAAGAAAAATATTCTAGTGGACTATCTAAAACCGTGTGTGTATATATACTTATATAGTGTAAGAAGTTAGTTACCAAAGAGTAATAGAGAAGAGAAAAGGGGATGAAAGCAAAAGTAGTACTTGTAATCGGTTTTCTAATCCCACTGCTTTTGGTCACTAACGCAACCGCAACAACAAATCATGATGAGAAACGCGACGCAAACGTTGAAGCTAGACGCGTAGGGGAGCAAAAACAATTAAATAGAGGAGGACGGAACGGTGGTAGCGGTCAAAATCGTGGACGCAGAAGCTGCGACCCTTTGTTCCAATACTTATTCGGAATCTGTGGTCAATGGCCGTTTCCCATAACGCCTTCGCCGCTAAACCCTTTTCTCCCTTTCCCGCGACCGCGTCCTCGGCCGCGCCCTAGAACACCACCCCGTCCTAGAACACCACCCCGCCCTAGAACGCCACCACGTCTACCACCGCTTGTACCATCTCCACCGCCTTTAGTGCCATCACCTCCGCTCGTCTCATCACCTCCTCCTCCATCTCTACAG
>KE151806.1:108274-129020 GCA_000411095.1 Aethionema arabicum | reverse complement strand
TCCACCCGCTGAGAATGGTTCAGCAAGCGGAGCAGCGGCTGCACCTTCCGTCGGAGCTTCTGCATCTGATCAGCCGCAGAGATGATCTAAGCAGAGCCCACGGTCCCTCCTCTCTCATTTTCTCTTTCTTTTCAAAGTTTCTTCTTTTTAATCTTTATTTTTACTTATTGGTAGAAAATTTGATGAGCAGAGATTCTAACATGTTTAGATGAATCAATGTAACATATTTGTTTACAGTGATTTAATAGTAAGCTGCCACTTGTTGGATCAAAAATTGAAAATTTCATTCTCATTCTTCAGCAGCGATTGAATTTTATATTATGGTCTACCAATATAATTTCATTGTTTCTATGAGCATACTACAGAGGGTATTGTCAAGTATATATATGTGTACATTGATGTAGAGAAGATAATTTAAATATATGTATATACATATGTTTGTTTCTTTCGCAGTTATGTTACATATCCCAAAGCTGAAGCAATACGCATCATAGCAACCCCATATAAGACAAGGAAGAAAAGCATAGCTTTGGACACCATAAAACCTTTTCGTTCAACCATAGTTGGAAAGCTTTATTTACAGTTTCTTCTGCAAATATCCACAGAAGATCACAACTTTGGACGATCTTATTCATTGGTCGTCCATATATATACAAGGAGATGGATGGTTCCTTGTGTGTCTGAAACCAGAAGAGATCGATCTATTTACAGGGTTGTGAATTTGGTTTGATAAATTAATTCACTCGGGACGGAAGTTGACTAGGTTTGGCAGAGCTGTCTCCTTAAGCTTCCTGATGTCGTTAGCCGTAACCTTGCAGGACTCCAGAGTCAGGGATCTCAGGTTCTGTAATGGCTTCAGGTGACGTAGTCCTGAGCTCGTTACTCGAGAGTTTGACACGTTTACGGACACCAAACCAGTCAATCCTGTGGTTTTATGAGATCGTGGTTCAGGATCAGGTACATATGATTGTTTGGTATAGATATAATCAAGATAAACACCATTTGTATTTACCAGAAATTAACTCCAGTGTTTTGTCTGTAAGATTGGAGTTCTGTGAGAGATTGAGGAGTGTCAAGGATGAAAGATCTTTCAAGTTCTTCACACCAGCATCAGTTAATCCACCACCGCAAATTTCAAGTGACCGCAGATTCTTCAGGTCTGTTTTAACAGAAAACAACAAAAGGTATAACGAGTATTCATCTCCACGTGAAGTGACTCTCTTCTTCTTCTTCAAGGATGGAGAAATGAAGAAAGAGGCAGTAAAGACTTACTTCGTAGATGATTTGTTCCGGAATCTGTGATACGAGCACCGAAGAGGTCTAGGTGAGTTAGACCAGTCAAACCTACAACAAAAACAGACAGGACAGTTTGCTTAACTCAGAGACATGCCATCCCTTTCTCACATTATATGGAATGCACAGCAAGTACTAAAATGAGTTACTTGTAAGGGCGGCGAGTCCAGCATCAGTAACATGACGGGCATCCAGATTCAGTGATCGAAGAGATGCCAAACCAGATAATTTCCTTAAGCCACTATCGGTCACAACAGTGAATGACAAGTTTATGCTCTCCAGGTTTGACATACCTATATAGTTTTAGTTAGGTGAATGCTGGTCAACACAAAACCAGCAAAATAGACTACAGAACATAGATGAAGAGCAAATGGTTAACCAGAGAGATGGCGAAGCCCATGGCTTCCTACTTCAGTATCAGACAACTCCAGACATTTCAAACGTAGCAAGCCTAAAACAACATGAGAGAGCATATTTGAATAACAGAGGATACATAGCAGAGCAAAACACACAAGTAGCAATCACCTGATAAGTGTACCAGTCCTTCATCGCCAATCCTACAAGAATCCAAGTTCAAGCTCTCCAACTTTGTCAAACCTGATAAGAATCATAAAAGGATAGTACAATGCATCAGTGTAATTAATCCAAGAATATCTTAAAAAGAGATAATTTCCGCAGAAGCTGTCACACAAATTTATCTTCATTAGCAGTTATTACTGCTCAGACACAATGATTTGGTAAATAAGGAAAAGGTGAGACAGGAGGGGGATAGTGGAAATATGGAGTAAGAAAGTAAAAAAGAACCTTTGAGGTGGACCAAGCATGAATTTGTAATATTGTTCAATCCCAAGTTCAAGATCTTCAAATTAATTAAATCTGCGAATGAGTGTGAAACAAAGTCATCGACTCGTAGATAATGGCAGGATTTTAACGCATATCAAAACAAGAACTGTCAACTGAGACTGAGAGGGCCATAGATCACTCACCAGAGAACTTTTCACATCCATCGTCTGAAAAATTGCATCTATTGAGGTTCAAAAACATCAACCCTGTTAAAGCTAAATAACCATACAAAAATAACACATATGAGTTCATCTGCCAGAAATCCTCCAAAGACAAGAATATATCCAATTATATATAGCATCAAAGATATGCATACCTGTAAGTGTGTCCAGGCATGCAGCAGTAACATGGCGGCACCCCTCCAAATTCAATAAAGAGAGCTTGTTTAGTCCTGAGGCAATCATATGAGGCTCAAATGAATCTATAAGGATGCAATACTTAAATGATCCAACTAAGACTGCATCAACAATATACAAGACAAGGTGAGAAGTAGAAGAATGATCAAAATTCACACTTCAAGTACCTTTAAGGCAGCTTATACCAAAATCTGTAACCCTACTGCAACAAATCTGTAAGCTTCTCAGACTTGTAAGTTCTGAAAGCCAAAAAAAAAAGAGAGTGAACACATTTACTGGACTGGAATTCAGAAACCAACATAAGCATATTTATGTTCCTGCTACCTGATAGAGGTTCCATGTCTGCATCCGTTATGCAGTTGCACCACTTTATGTTCAAGGACTCTAATCTGGTTAATTCTGGAAAAGACAGAATATGGTACACAAATTAAATAAGATCAGGATAGAAAAAAGCTTTGATTGAGTTAAAAAAATAGGCTGTTAGAGTTCAGAACAGCCTTTCCAAGTGAAAGGCTGTTCCATCAGTGTGCATATACCATGTAGACCTCTCAATAACAGAGCTCCCAAATCACACCCAATGACAATAATAAAGAGGTAGCTATGTACCTCGTAGATGAATGAGACCACCGTGAATCCCAGGACACTTCTCAAGATCTAATTTTTTCATGTTAACTAAGTTGGAAAAGGCGCGCATGCCTTCTGCAGTGATTGCAGCATTTCTTCTGAAGCTCAGGCTTGTCAAATTTGAGAGCCCTGAAAGTGATAACTTTGAATTAGTAAACACCCCAAAGAAATATCAAAGAGAAAGGTTTGAAAACAAGAAAAGTTTACCGCCAAGATGCCCTAGCCCACGGTCTGATATCTGGTCACAGAAATTGAAGTTTAAGGATTCCAAGTTCTTGCAACCTCTTAGAGAAACCAGCCCAGAGTCGGTGACATCAGACCCCGAAAAATCAACAGAAAGCAATGATGTACTTTGAGAGGAAATGACATCCATCCAGTCATCATTAACTCCAGGGTATTCTCCCAAGTTAAGATCCTATTTTCAGAAATCAGAAGTTAGTTAAATACATCAATTACACTAACAGGACATGAGAATGCAAGGGATTTGCAACGAACAAAACACCAAGGAGTTTAACCTGGATCGCACAGTCCCGAAATGCCTCAAGAGACTTTAGAGTTAACCGTTGGGTACACACCAGTTCATCAAATATTTGCTGACTGATATCCCTGGGTAGGTCAGAGAATTTGGTATATCTATCTATGTCCTGTAATACAACAAAAGCTCAAACATTTGGTTCCTAGATAATGAATAAACAATTACAGCCTCATAAAGTGGTAATAACTATATAATACCTCTTGTATCTTGTGGATACAGAGCTCCAAAAGCGATGGGCATTCTCCATTTTTCCGTTGTATATCCGAGCCGGACCTAGACAACGAAGTTGCTAACCATTTTGAACTGGAACTCTTGCAATATTTTCCAGAAACACCTCTGTTTAAAATATCTTCAGCTTGTTGATCTCTCTTCCTTGAACAAGCCCCTCCCATGATGATGTAACCGAAGATCATCAATCTTCTTTAGAGACTGAAAAAGAGGATGAATTTCATTACTTACATGACCGAGAAGTTTCCAGTCTATCATAAATTAGGAAGAAAATAAAATCAATATTTTGGGCTGTAAGATACCAAAATAAAAAATTTACCCTACTCAAAGGCACCCTAAATTTTCTCAGGAAACAATAACCCCGATTGATCATCCAAAGAAACGAAGAAATGGTTCAAACTCCCATCAATCGGATGTAAACAAAGCACAAACAATAACATTTAACAAAAGAAGAATAAAAGTTTCCATGTGGATCGATAATAGATGAAGGTTTAACTTGTCAAACAGTAAAACCCAGAAATCTAATTCGATCAAAATAGCATAAAGTAGAAAGAAGTTAGCAGCTCAATATGAAAGAAACGTGAAATAAAGGCACAGTCACAGTATATGTTAACTGTTCACCAGGAAACAGTGTCCACTTTAGTTGATCGGGTTTTCCCAGAAGAAGAGAATACGTACCGAATCATCGTGGCCAGAGATCGCAGATTCTTTCCCGAGAAAATAATTGAGGGTTTATCAGTGTTCTCTTTGATCAAGAACCTTCCTTTTCTTTTGTTGTGGTTTTGACGGGATGTTGATGAAGAAGAACAAAGAGAAGAGTATAAAATTGTGCAAAGTGGCCGTGATTCCAATCCTCATACCGAGCCTACTATCGCATGACACGTGTAAGATGAATCACCCTTAGGCTGATACGGAGTTAGGTTCGGGCGCAAACTAAAGCCTTTTGAGATAAGATGGAAGAATAAAGAAGGTCGCGGGTCCCACTGAATGGTGGACCCCTCTTTAAATTCAGTGACAATCTTGTTTATTTTTCTTATCTGCATTATTTAATATCGTTGCTTGCTTATATGATTGAGGAGTATCTTAATGTTTTAGCGATTATAAAATTCAAACATAATTCATACGATTTATATATTTGCATCACAATTATGCAAACACCTCTACACTTTTAATTTTATAGTATTTATTTTGTAGATAACTTTTTTTTGTTTCTAGTTAATATGTGCTTACCATTAAACCAAAAATATTTAGTTCTGAGATAAATATCTTCGTTGAACAAGTATAACTATGAGTGAAATATAATTAAGGGAATTGCTAATAGATAAAATTCTCTAAATCAATAGTTATATGAGTAGATTTGTCATTTGGATTATACTCTTCTTCACTTCATGCATCTAATTTTGACTATTTCACCATAGTGTACACAACACACGTAAGGTATTTTTTTATAATTAATTTATATACTTTATAATTAACAATGATCCAAATAATTTAATTCTTGGGTGAGCTCTCAGATGACCAACGTTTGTAAAAATATATGAAAATTGTATGAT
Source organism: Aethionema arabicum (assembly GCA_000411095.1). Taxonomy (NCBI): domain Eukaryota; kingdom Viridiplantae; phylum Streptophyta; class Magnoliopsida; order Brassicales; family Brassicaceae; genus Aethionema; species Aethionema arabicum. Next base: position 123,588 of record KE151806.1, on the reverse strand, counting down.
TGTATATTAATTTAACTTGTCATTTCAGATTCACAATCAAGCCGTCACGATATAATTTAGTAATAATTTGAACCTTCGATTTTTTTTTTCCTCATAACCTTCGAATTTAATGAGTCTTTTTCTTTTGCAAATGATGACTTAATTTTAAATTTATTAATTTGAATCTTGAGTAAATAACTTGGTCTTCGTAAAATGCACTAATTTAGGGACTTTTTTTAACAAAAATTGTCATTTCTCTATACAACAGACTATAGAGTATAGAGTATAATGAAGGGATTTTGTGGGATGATCAATTCATGAATTATATATTTCTTGGTAAGCTCATGAATGACGCAAGTTTCATATGAAGTAACTTTATGAGGTCCAATGGGGCACTTAAATAGATACATAAGCTATAAAAACTCCGATTAGTTCATTGATATATATATTAGTCTCAACATTTATATATATATATATATATAAAATATTGATTTGAACTATTTATTCCTTAAATGATCATATTTAAATTTACGATTTTTTATTTATTTATCAAATATAGAATATAGAATAAATATTGATTTTATTCTTTACATGGATAGATTTAAATTGACGAGTTTTAGGGAATATAGAATAATATTTCATATATTTAAGATTGGGGAATAATATAAATCGATTGTTATACTATTAAAATGGACTAATATTAATATCAATTTTCAAATTTCCAAACAAGTTTAATAATGATGGCATTAAACGTAAATAAGTAACTTTTGTGTGTGTCTCCAAGATTAAAAAAAAAAAGGAAAGAAATTTGAAAATGAAAAAAAAAGGAAAGGGAGACACGCACACGCACACGCACACGCTCAGGCTCCTTGATCCTTGCCTATATATAAATGCTCGAGTTGAGTCCGAATCGAGTCAGTCCAAACTCCAAAGCCGTTATTCATTTACTTCTCCTCCTCGATCGTCATTAGTCTTTGTAGATGCTGATGAGGGACGAGGGAGACAAGAGGATGATAACATGGTGGATCTCATCTCCTTGTCTCTTTCTTCCCAAAACAGAGTATGTCATTCCTATTTCTCTATTCGGATGCTTAGTTTTACTTTTTAGCTTTCGAAATTTTAATCAGATCGGTTTTTGTGTCTCGGTTACTTCTTTCTTCTTCGTATCTTAAGTCGCCTAGATTTTGGATAATTAATATGCATATTTTCAAGTATTTTAATTAATGTTGTTTGCTCAATGCAATTAGAAGAGTTAGAGAGTNGATGGAAGAATAAAGAAGGTCGCGGGTCCCACTGAATGGTGGACCCCTCTTTAAATTCAGTGACAATCTTGTTTATTTTTCTTATCTGCATTATTTAATATCGTTGCTTGCTTATATGATTGAGGAGTATCTTAATGTTTTAGCGATTATAAAATTCAAACATAATTCATACGATTTATATATTTGCATCACAATTATGCAAACACCTCTACACTTTTAATTTTATAGTATTTATTTTGTAGATAACTTTTTTTTGTTTCTAGTTAATATGTGCTTACCATTAAACCAAAAATATTTAGTTCTGAGATAAATATCTTCGTTGAACAAGTATAACTATGAGTGAAATATAATTAAGGGAATTGCTAATAGATAAAATTCTCTAAATCAATAGTTATATGAGTAGATTTGTCATTTGGATTATACTCTTCTTCACTTCATGCATCTAATTTTGACTATTTCACCATAGTGTACACAACACACGTAAGGTATTTTTTTATAATTAATTTATATACTTTATAATTAACAATGATCCAAATAATTTAATTCTTGGGTGAGCTCTCAGATGACCAACGTTTGTAAAAATATATGAAAATTGTATGATTGTATATTAATTTAACTTGTCATTTCAGATTCACAATCAAGCCGTCACGATATAATTTAGTAATAATTTGAACCTTCGATTTTTTTTTTCCTCATAACCTTCGAATTTAATGAGTCTTTTTCTTTTGCAAATGATGACTTAATTTTAAATTTATTAATTTGAATCTTGAGTAAATAACTTGGTCTTCGTAAAATGCACTAATTTAGGGACTTTTTTTAACAAAAATTGTCATTTCTCTATACAACAGACTATAGAGTATAGAGTATAATGAAGGGATTTTGTGGGATGATCAATTCATGAATTATATATTTCTTGGTAAGCTCATGAATGACGCAAGTTTCATATGAAGTAACTTTATGAGGTCCAATGGGGCACTTAAATAGATACATAAGCTATAAAAACTCCGATTAGTTCATTGATATATATATTAGTCTCAACATTTATATATATATATATATATAAAATATTGATTTGAACTATTTATTCCTTAAATGATCATATTTAAATTTACGATTTTTTATTTATTTATCAAATATAGAATATAGAATAAATATTGATTTTATTCTTTACATGGATAGATTTAAATTGACGAGTTTTAGGGAATATAGAATAATATTTCATATATTTAAGATTGGGGAATAATATAAATCGATTGTTATACTATTAAAATGGACTAATATTAATATCAATTTTCAAATTTCCAAACAAGTTTAATAATGATGGCATTAAACGTAAATAAGTAACTTTTGTGTGTGTCTCCAAGATTAAAAAAAAAAAGGAAAGAAATTTGAAAATGAAAAAAAAAGGAAAGGGAGACACGCACACGCACACGCACACGCTCAGGCTCCTTGATCCTTGCCTATATATAAATGCTCGAGTTGAGTCCGAATCGAGTCAGTCCAAACTCCAAAGCCGTTATTCATTTACTTCTCCTCCTCGATCGTCATTAGTCTTTGTAGATGCTGATGAGGGACGAGGGAGACAAGAGGATGATAACATGGTGGATCTCATCTCCTTGTCTCTTTCTTCCCAAAACAGAGTATGTCATTCCTATTTCTCTATTCGGATGCTTAGTTTTACTTTTTAGCTTTCGAAATTTTAATCAGATCGGTTTTTGTGTCTCGGTTACTTCTTTCTTCTTCGTATCTTAAGTCGCCTAGATTTTGGATAATTAATATGCATATTTTCAAGTATTTTAATTAATGTTGTTTGCTCAATGCAATTAGAAGAGTTAGAGAGTATAGCGCAAATGGTTTGTGGAGTGATGTCAGATGATAAAAATTTACAGTATAAGATGACAACTGGCTTAAGGAAATTGCTTTCAATAGGTTTGTTGTGTGTTCCTTGTATATGATCATAGGATTAGGATTAGGATTAGGATCAGGATTGGATTTGGATTGGATTGGTACGGTGTGTAGTTCTTCAGCCAGGCCAGGGTATCTAATTTTGCTGTTTAATTTTTGGTTGATTTTATAGAGCACAATCCTCCCATCAATGAAGTTGTACAATCCGGTGTTGTACCTCGCATTGTGCAATTTCTTTCTAGGGATGATTTTCCCCAACTTCAGGTGACCTTCCTCCACTTTTGTTTCCATGATTTTGTGTTTAATTAATGACGTTTATGCATATTGATCTGTTTTTCCTTTTTTTGTTTCTAGTTGGAAGCAGTTTGGGTGCTCACCAATGTTGCTTCTGGAACATCGGAGAACACTAAGGTGATTATTGAGAGTGGAGCTGTCCCGTTACTCATTAAACTTCTCCGTTCTACTAACGAATATGTCCGAGAACAGGTAGGCACCATTGTATTGTAGGCTTCTTTCTACCTTCACTGCAATCAATACTCACTCCTCTTAACATCATACTAAAACTTCACTATTGACTGCAGGCTGTCTGGGCATTAGGAAACGTTGCTGGAGATTCACCACAATGCCGTGATTTTGTTCTAAGTCACGGAGCCATGTTATCTCTTTTGATTCTATTTAATAACAATACTAAGCTCTTCATGCTAAGAACTGCTACATGGACATTATCAAACTTCTGCAGCGGAAAGCCACAGCTTGCAATTGAGCAGGTCTGCCTTACCTATCATAACCAACTTCAAATTCATAACTCTCTTCAAATCTGCTTCTTAACAATCTTGTTTCATCACACTCTTATGCAGACATTACCTGCATTACTAGTTCTCCAGCGTCTTGTCCATTCAACAGACGAACAAGTCCTCATGGATGCTTGTTGGGGTCTATCATATCTCTCAAATGGTATGAACGACAGAAAACAAATTGTTATCGACTCAGGTGTTATCTCTCGTCTCATTCAACTCTTAGCGTAAGTATCTAATCCTCTTTTTAACATCCAATTCCATACTCATATCTAACAATAACGTCTCTTGTTCTTTATGTACCAGTCATCCATCACCATCGGTTATCATTCCAGCTGTCCGTACCATTGGTAACATTGCAAGAGGAGATGATATGCAAAAACAGGTACCAATATCTCCTACACCTTACGTATATAGCTTCAAAGTAACCATCTTTATAATTATATCCTCTCTTTTAAACAGACTCTACTCAACTATCACCCACTTCCTGGACTCTTGAACCTTTTAACAAACACTAATTACAACAACAACAAGAGTATCACACATAATATTTGCTGGACTATTTCAAACATCACAGCTGGGAATACAAGTCACATTCAAGTAAGTCATTAAACAGCAATAATAGACAAATCATTTACAAGCTTACCTGACACTGGAACATTCTTTAATTTACAGGAAGTGATTCAATCAGGACTCATACCTCCTCTAATTCACTTACTTCAACAAGACGAATTGGATATTAAAAAAGAAGCTGCTTGGGCAATCTCAAATGCTACTCTTGGTGGCAACCATGACCAAATCAAGTAAAAACCAAACCTTAATCTCTCTTTAAAATCCGTAAAAATTCCCCATTTTGAAACCCTAAATCCTCCTCTTCGCAGGTTTCTTGTGAGCCAAGGATGTATCAAGCCACTCTGCGATCTCCTTACCTGTCCGGACCCAAAGGTCGTGACAGTGTGCTTAGAAGGACTAGAGAACATTCTCAAGGTTGGAGAAGCAGAGAAGAATGCAGGCAACACAGGAGATTATAACCTATATGCACATTTGATAGACGAAGCAGAAGGACTAGAGAAGATAAAGAATTTACAGAGTCATCATAACAAAATACACGACAAAGCTGTTAAAATTCTTAAAGCGTTTTGTGCAGAAGATAATGAGGTTTGCGATGACGTCGGAGAAGCTTTGGTAGTATTAAGCCATCAACAATGGTGATACCAAAGTGTACAAAAAAGTATATTTTGTATACTTTAATATCTAATTTATTGATTTGAGGTACAATTTTGTATACTTATATACAAGTGTCTAATATTTTGAAGAGTAAAAAGAAAAAAAAAAAAAAAATTTTTTATAAGATATTTAGTGGATATCACCATTAAAGATGCCCTTAAGATCCATATGATCTGACTTCATGACACCCAGTTTATGTATGGTAGTATTAAGATCTTAAGATAATTTTGAAAGCCCAAAACTATAAATACAATAGACATATATAAAAAACAAGGTCTGGACTTTGCTTGTTTGGGGATTCAGCCGGTAATGGAAACTTAAACTTGTTTCCGGCGACTGGTGAAGAGATAAACTTGCCAATAGGTACAAGATTTTTGGAAGAGATTGGCTTTTCAATCCAGACAGTCACTTAAATAGATTCATAAGCTAAAGCTACAAAAACTCGGATCAGTTCATTGATACATTAGTCCCAACATAAACAGCAAACCTGATCAAGCCACAAGACCTTCTTGTTATGACCGCAACAAACTCTTTTTTTTATTTTCTCACTGAAAGTTTTCAAAGAAGGTAACTTTATTATTCTAAAGAGAACCAATCAATAATGGATCAACCCACTACAACTTGGTAGATGATGATTTCTCTTTCATTGGGGCATTGCCATTCGTGAGCAGTTTCTGCTCTGTTTTCTTTGCCTTATCTTCCGAATGAAGCTCCTCACCAAACATTTGCTTCCTGTAAACTTGATGCAATCTCCCAAAGAGCTCCTTTTTAATGGATTCAAAGGCCATATCCAGCCTTTCTAACTGTTCCAGAGCATTCTGGTTATACATGAAGAGACCGTAGTAGAGCTCGAAGCTATCACTCGATGTGTTCTCAACCAATTCCAGCAATGTCTCGTAACCTTTGGTGTTTATTGGCGAAGACTCCACTCCAAATTTCTCCAATACCCTTCCCATTGTGTGTGTCACGAACTGTGACCCAGCTGCGTGTTTATCATGCTCCGCACAGCTCATCTCCACCATTCTACAACCTTCATTCTCAAAAACCCGTAAGAATTTCTCACACCTCTCGTTTCTTGAAGCTTCGTTTCCTATTCTCACCTTGTCATAGACAAAGGGCAAGCCAGACCAAGAGTTTTTCCCACTCTCGGGGCCGAACATTGGGTGAGTGCAGAGAATGTCGAATTCACTGGGGAGATACTTGAGGAAGAGGGTTCGTGGGAATTCTTTGACGGAGAGAACATCCACGAAGAGCGTGCTACGACGGAGGCGTTGAAAGGGAAAGGAGCGGAGGACGGATTCCGTAGAGAGGATTGAGGTACAGAGGAGGACGACGTCAGGATGTTGTTCGCAGAGGTCGTCAGGATTAGGGAAAAAACGAGCGCCAATAGATGTGGCGGCGTCAGAGTAATCGGAACGGGAATGGGTAATTAGGTCGTGGCCGTGTTGAATTAGGGTTTTGGAGAGAAATTGACCGAAATTTCCGAAGCCCAAGACGGCGATTTTGAGAGCAGAGGATCTACGATACTCGGACTTGAGTTGGGTTTCGTAATCGAAGTCCTGGGCGGCATCTATGGCGCGAATGCGAAGGAGTCTAGGCGGAAATAGGGAGAAGGTGGATGAATTCTGGCGAAGATTAGGTGGAGGAGAGAGGGGTTTGACGGGAGAAAAATGAAGAAGCATCGCTGAAACAAGAAAAGAGTAATGTTGAGGAATATAAATATGTAAAAGCAAACCCCAAACTCAGGAGCTCAGAGAATTTGCGACAACAGAGAAGAGAAGAGAAGAAGAGGAAAAGGAAAACCGACAGCAGATTCCTCTAAGAAAACGTGAGGAAACGTGACAACCACAACGATTGTTAAAATCATAGTGGGAACTCTACTTTCTTATATTTATATATTAATCCCTACTAAACCTTTTTATTACAAAATTCCCCCTTAAATTACTCTTTCTCACTTTTCCTCCTCCGAAGACGGGAATATGAGAGCTTAAACCCTTCAAATCCTTTCTCTCACAGTAGCGAAAATGTCATTTTCGGTCTCAATCTCGTTGATGTTGTCATGCCCTACGACTTCGAACTCGGCCTCTGGCTCTGGCTCGCTATCTTTCCTCTCCACCCTTAAACCATTTAGCTATTATCCGTATCAATTAGGGAGCTCAGATCGGATTTCATCGAGATCTTCGTTGCCCTCAATCCTAATTCGATCTGGAATCCGCGAGTTGCGAGAACGAATCGACAGTGTGAAGAATACGCAGAAGATCACTGAGGCAATGAAATTGGTGGCGGCGGCGAGGGTTCGACGAGCTCAAGAAGCGGTTATCAGTTGTAGACCCTTCACTGAAACCCTGGTTGGGGTTCTTTACTCAATTAACCAATCTGCACAATTGGAAGACGTTGACTTTCCTCTGTCCAATGTTAGACCCGTAAAGAGAGTTGCTTTGGTTGTGGTAAGTGGTGATAAAGGCTTATGTGGTGGCTTCAACAATGCAGTGATCAAGAAAGCTACTTTGCGTGCTAATGAGTTGAAGCAACGAGGTATAGAGTGTGTTGTGATAAGCGTAGGTAAGAAGGGGAACTCCTATTTTAGTCGTAGAGATGAAATTGAAGTGGATAAATGTATTGAAGGAGGAGGGGTTTTTCCAACGACAAAAGAAGCTCAAGTCATTGCAGATGATGTGTTTTCGCTGTTCGTGAGCGAAGAGGTTGATAAGGTTGAGCTTGTTTACACAAAGTTTGTGTCTTTGGTGAGATCTGAACCTGTGATACACACTCTGCTACCTTTAGCTATGAAAGGAGAGTCGTGTGATGTGAAAGGAGAGTGCGTTGATGCCATGGAGGATGAGATGTTTAGGCTGACAAGCAAAGATGGGAAACTAGCTGTGGAAAGGACAAAGATTGAAGTGGAGAAAGCTGAGATGTCACCGTTGATGCAGTTTGAGCAAGACCCTGTTCAGATTCTGGATGCAATGATGCCTTTGTATTTGAACAGTCAGATTCTGAGAGCGCTGCAGGAATCTTTGGCGAGTGAGCTTGCATCAAGGATGAGCGCAATGAGTAATGCAACGGACAATGCGGTGGAATTGAAGAAAAGCCTGACGCTGGCTTATAATCGACAGAGACAAGCTAAGATAACAGGGGAATTGCTAGAGATTGTGGCTGGAGCTGAAGCTCTTCGAGACTCCAGCTAGAAACTAGAGAGAGAGAGGTCAACATTTGCAATAATGTTGTATTTAGCGTGAGAATCATGAGAGCAATTATTGATTATAAAAATGGCTTTACTTAATGAGTCTATGGATGTTAACCAAAGCCGAGAATGACTGATAACTCCACAAGTTCAATCACACAAGTCTCAAATAGTTGGTGGATTTCTAAAATCTAGATAGCATGAAAAAGAGAATAAAACATCATTTGGTTTGGTTGTTCTTTAATGATCCGATCCTCCTCCAACCAAAAAAAAAAACAACAAAAAAGGGTTTAACCACCTACGCAAAATGGATAATCAAAATAGTAAAAGACAGTTTTGAATCGATTTCATTCTTCATCGTCATTCCTTCATCTTTAACTCATCAGAAGTACTTGAAAAGGATGCCACCATGGGTAGCGAAAAAGGGAGCAAAGACGAGCGACTCAACAGCCATGAGCTTGATCAAGATGTTCAATGAAGGTCCCGATGTGTCCTTGAGTGGGTCTCCTATTGTGTCACCTATCACAGCAGCCTTGTGTGGCTCTGAACCCTTAGGCCCAAGGCTCTTCGCGTGCTCTGAGACACCCGCCTGCAAAAAAGTCACAATGATAATTATAACCTCTGATTTCGGTGATCTAAATAATAATATTCGATTTGGACAAAACATGTACAAAAAGTATACCTCAATGTATTTCTTGGCGTTGTCCCAGGCACCACCAGTGTTAGATGCCGAAATGGCGATCTGTTTAGAGAAACGAGAACGCCGATGAGCTTATGTTCGTAACAGTTAGTTATTCAGGAGAGATAAATACAAGAGAAAAAGAAGATAGATTACCTGAACACCGGAAACAAGAGAACCGGCAAGGACACCAGAAAGGGTCTCAACCCCAAAGAAGAATCCAACAATGAGAGGAGTAAGCATGACAAGGCAACCAGGAGGAATCATCTCCTTGATAGAAGCATCGGTCGAGATCTTGACGCATGTGGCATAGTCAGGTTTTGCAGTACCCTCCATGAGTCCTGGGATGGTGTTGAACTGCCTGCGAACTTCTTCAACCATCTTAAGGGCTGCACTTCCCACACTCTTCATTGTCATGGCAGAGAACCAGTATGGAAGCATGGCACCAACAAGAAGCCCAATGATAACCTTAGGGGTCAAAACATCGACAGTGTGGACCCCTGCACGGCTCACAAAGGCGCCAAAAAGAGCTAAGGAGACTAGCGCAGCAGAGCCAATGGCAAATCCCTGTCACACAATGCAAGTCACAATAAGTATCAAGTAACAGCAACCCAACTCATGAAACTTGGTTAGATACGGCATGAGAGAGCAAAACAAGATAAACGGGGATTAGTTCTTTATTATAATTGAGCAAGGTGAATGGCTGAATGACTATTAGCAGAGGGAGGTCGAGAAGGCCCATACCTTTCCAATAGCAGCAGTGGTGTTTCCAGCTGCATCAAGAGCATCAGTTCTCTCACGAATGCGGTGGCTCATTCCAGCCATTTCAGCAATACCACCAGCATTGTCACTGATGGGTCCGTAAGCATCAATGGCCAAACCAGTGGCAATGGTACTAAGCATGCCTAGAGCGGCAACAGCAACACCATACATCGCAGCAAAGCTGAAGCTAACGAATATACTGACAGCAATTGCGAATATTGGTATTATAACAGATTTGTATCCAAGAGCCAGTCCGAATATAACATTGGTGGCTGCCCCAGTTCTACACGAATCTGCAACATCTTGCACAGGGCTGCAGGCACACAAGACCTTAGTGGTTGCTGTAAAAGCTGTAAAAAATGTAGGTGATCAAATATACTGAATATTCTTACCTGTAGGCATTGCTAGTGTAGTATTCAGTGACAAAACCAATGACGAGTCCTGCCCAAAGACCAACGCAGACACACAGAAATAGCTGCCTGAAATCCAAAATTGTGCTCCATTATAAGATAGTGAACGTTGACAGGCAGGAAAGATGAACAAAAAAAGCAGCCATGAGGATCTTACCAGTTCTTCACAACTTTTTGGGTTCCAAAGTTGAAGATGGTAAAGGACGAGGGCAAACACGTCCACGACACGATAGCAATTCCAACAGTCATGATAACAGTTGAGATGATAAGCTGATTCTTCAAAGCAGGTTCAATCTCCTTGACAGCCTTAATCTCAAAGAAATCGGTGGCAAAGAGAGTTGTGATCAAACAAACCAAGATTCCCATAGAACTGATCAGCAGTGGGAAGCACATGGCAGTGAAATCATGGTTGATTCCAAAAGAGGAGATTGAGGCAACAACAAGAGCGGCACATGATGCTTCAGCATACGACCCAAAGAGATCTGAGCCCATACCAGCAATGTCACCAACATTGTCACCGACATTATCAGCAATGACCTGTAACGTAACAAAAATAAAATTGGGTTACCATCAAGAGATAAGAAATCAGAGTATTGTTCCAAATGAAGAGCTAAATTAAGAACTTACAGCAGGATTCCTAGGATCATCTTCTGGGATATTCCTTTCTACTTTACCAACAAGGTCGGCACCCACATCAGCTGCCTTAGTGTAGATTCCACCACCAACACGACCGAAAAGAGCCATGGAAGAGCCACCGAGCCCATAACCAGTAATAGCCTCAAAAAGACCTTCCCAGTCATCTCCGTAATAGATCTTAAAGAGATTGATAGTAATGTAAAGCACCAACAGGCCACTGGCAGCAAGAAGGAAGCCCATGACAGCACCAGACCTGAATGCAACAATAAAGGCCTTACCAACACCTTTCCTTGCCTCCAAGGTAGTTCTAGCATTAGCGTATGTGGCAATCTTCATTCCAAGGAAACCGGAGAGAACAGAAGTAACAGCACCGAGCACGAAAGCAACGGTACTGAAAGCTGCAGTGGCCAGGGCAGGCTTACACGTCCTGGTCTCGTCATAAGTGCAAGGCTGGCTCTTTGTGCTGAATCCCTCAACAGAGCCAAGGAAAACAAAGATTACGGCAGCAAAGAAAACCATGAAGACGCCAACATATTTGTACTCGGTGAACAGGAAAGAAGTTGCACCTGTTCCAAACAAAGTAGAAGACATATTCCAAATTATTTACCAGTTAACATTATTTAAACGTCTACTCAAACATCATTTCAGTTTTTTTACAAGAAAAGAAACTGTTAGATGATTAATAACAAGTCAAGACTCAAACTGGTTATAAAATTCAGCTCAAGGAGTTATTCAGATAACAAGCATCACCAAATCACTAGGTCTGACCTATCAATTCAAAATACAAACTAGATCTAAAAGAGGACACTGAGATCTGAAATAGTTTTGACGAGATCTCACCTTCAGATATAGCAAGCTGTATCTCGGCGCACTTAGCGACGACACTCTGGTCGTTAACCCCTTCCTCTTCTTCGATGAGATAATCCCCATAGCCATTCTTGCCATTGTTAGAGCCACCAGATGAGGAGGCGCTAAGGTCAGCTGTGACTCTGACGCGAGAGACGAGAAACCACTGGAAGAGTGAAAAGGCGATACCAACGACGGCACAGACAGGGACTAGGATCTGCGTCCAGATCTCGGGCAGAAACGCAGTGGGCACCATCCCTCCTCCAACGTCGTTAACGCAGAAACAGAGAGAAAACGAAGAGGAGATAAAATGGTTTGATGAAGAAAGAAATGAGGCGTAAAATCGGTGAGGATATCGTGTCGTTTTATAAGACCAACCTCGGCTCCGTCAAGATCTTAAGTTGGAATTGGGTGCGGTTGGGTGCACGCTACTATCGCTACGGCCTCATGGATCGATCATCATTTATATAAGGGAATACTAACTAGGGGAATGCGCGTGCATATGACGCTCCAAATGTCGGAATATATACATTTACCTTTACATATATCAGAAAGAGAGAGAGAGAGTTACAACACAAGGCGATGTAACACTTGAGTTCACACTCACCGTTGATTCTAGGGCTATGCACGGCAACTGCTTTTATATCCGTCCGATGCTTTAGATTGCTATTTGGATTCGTAGTCATCACGTAGGCGTAATCGAGATTAATTAGTAATATCCAATCCAGTGGTAATATATATTCGAGAGTTTAACTTTTCTAATCTCTTTCCCCACTTGGATTAATTTCCTCTAATTTACCATTCAATAACCTCATGTTTTCGATAATGGGGAAATATATAGACTTTTGCTCATTAATATATATATATATATATATATATGGATATCAAGTTAATTCATAGTCAACATTAAAGACTTTGTAATGATAATACACCAATAGATAACATTTCTTCTCTACTTTTTCATCTTATAATTATTCTCCATACCACTCAAATATGACAATCAAATTAATTCATTTGGTATTTAATACAATCAAATGTTTTTATAGTAATAAAAACTTTCTATTTATTTATATATTACCTATTTATCTCTTATCAATTCAACAGTTAAAAATAATATGTGAGAATTTCACTCGTTGTAATTAATTACAGGTAATAATAACGTCTTATACGAAACAAATGTTACGAGGCCCACCATGATTGAATCTACCATGTAAAATATGGCAGGTAGCTTTATTTTTTTCCTCAAGTTTAATTTGTTTTAATGTTTAACTACTATAATTTAAATAAAATATGGATTTCCATATAATAGAATGCAATCTCAAGTATAAGTCTACAAAACTAATTATCTACATCCAGATAATTACATCTTAAACTGTAACTAATAGTAATACTGATCTATTTTCTACATAATAGTACATGATGATTTGGATTTTGAATGCCTTGCAACAAAATAATTTAACAAATGAATAATTACACGTGTGTATTTTTTCTTAACTCATTACACGTGTATATATGTTACGAACTTCTACTATTTAGCTGACTAAAATTTGTAGATATTAAACAAATAAAACGTATAAAATCATTAACAAACGTGGCGGTCTATCATAATTCTTCATCGTATCTTTTAGATTTCAAGTAATGTTTTTTTTTCTACTAGTTATCCAATACGTGTTTCCACGTCATAGTTTTTATAAGTACATTTAATTCATAACTACTTAATTAAGTCAGCCTCGTTAAAATTGATTAGCAATTATGGGAAAGTAATATTTAAAAAAAATATTATCTTACAACAAATTATATAGACAACTAGTACTTGTCAATGAAAACTTTTAAAATAATATTTGATTGAATCTCTGACTTTGTTGGGTTAGTTTTAGAAACGTTTTTTATTATTGACCCAGTAAATAATATACATAAAATGACATATAATATATATATATATAGGTATATGCTAATTATTAAATAAAGTATCTAGTTATAGAATTGTAGACTTAAAAATGATTCGAAATTGTAGTACAAATTGAAATTTGGAATATGTTCGATTAGGTAATGATTCGAAAGGGTTAAAAAAAAGGAGGAGTAGAATAAGAAGCAGTGGGCGTTGCTGTATGTGATTATTGTTACACGTAAGCGGTGAGTAGTGAGTGTGAGAGGAGAGTAGAGGATATAACGGATGGCTTTACGAACGGCTATATATGACGTATTTATTATGTGTGTTATTGAATGGCGTGCAATTCTCCAATCGGATAATATCTTTTTATTTTTATATATATAAATTAATATCTTTAGAATTGTTAATTTTAGTATCATTTTTTTTTGGTTGTATTATATAATAATTATTTTGTTGTATTAGTGAGTAGTAGTGACCACTCGTGCTTTATCTTCCTCTTGTTCCCTTTAGCAGGTTGCTAACGAATCTGGAAATTATCATGTAATTGAAATTAGAAACCATTTATGTGGCTCATATACTTCTTTTTATTATATATTTTATTAAGCAAGATTTGTGTGTTCTTCGATTTTGGGTATATATATATATATATATATATACAGAATTCAATTCACTGTGAAACCAAGGTTGTAAACAATAACCTAGACTAGTTTTTTTTAAAACCTGTAGTCGTTTATTTATTTATTTAACAAGATTAAATGTTTCGTGAGCTGTCGAAATTATATATTGTTTATTAATCAAGGCAAACAACGGTCACCAAAAGATTTGGTGACTTCATATATAAGTATAAGTATATTTGAAATTAAAAAATGGCATGAAACGGTGATAAGTGTCGATCAATTTTAGAAACCCAGTCAACATTAGGTTTTGTAATAAGAAAAGAATGGTTACTTACTTGTACCCATTTATTTAACTTACGAGGCATATGGACCGGTCAATATTCATAGTCATTTTTACATTATATTTATATTGAAGAAGATGTGGTGGTCCTTGTGTGTTATTATTATATTTGTATTCATTTACTAGTGTCACATATTTATTGGTATTTACAAAATTCTAAATATCTAGAGATCTGGAATGGAGAAAAGATGGGAAATCTTTGTGAAAAAATAATAATAATGTGATTGAAGTAAGAATTAATTAATAAAACGCTTTATATTGAAGAAAAGAGGAGGGAGAAGTAGAAAGTAGAAAGAGAAGAGTTAAGGAGGATGGGTCCCACCCAGAGAGGGACCCACTCTTACGTCAAATAGATATCAACCGTTGGTTTGGAGGGTTAGTTGAATCTCTCGGATCCAACCGGTCCATGTCTGATTTGGCCTCTCACCGACACAACTCCCTCCGCTTCACTCACTCAAATCATTACACTATTAATTAACCGCCTCCTCATTTATACCAATTACTACATTTTATTACAAAATTTATTATGCAATTTACAATTTATTGCAGACGAATAAAATACACTTTGGAATCATACCATAACAGCTTGTTATCTGCTGTAAATCTAATATAATACTAGCAATTTACCCGCACTATATGCGGGATAAACGTTTTTTTCTGCTGGTGATATAACATTATTCAATTATATAATTTTTCGTATTTTATGAATTTGTTTTACTTAATTAATTATATTCTTATATAAATATACAGTGATATGTATTAGTATATAGTTAAATATTTGT